>ML785614.1:232180-254612 GCA_009831015.1 Picea engelmannii | reverse complement strand
ATATTTTCACGAGGAAACCCATAAAGGGAGAAAACCTCTTCTTCCTCGAAATGATAGGCAGTCTTTTAAGTTCTGTACATCATATATAATTCAGAACCAACTCAATGTGAGGCTACTACCTCTGTTTTACAAGCTCCAACTTGTTTGAGAGCACCAACTCTCTGGTTTCTCTAGCACCCACTAGAAGGAAGCACCAACTCCCTTAGTGTTCCAACACCAACTGGATGGAGGCACCTACTTCCACTTATACAAGCACCAACTTGTTTGAGAGCACAAAATATATGGTTTCTCTATCACCCACTAGAAGGAAGCACCAACTCCCTGAGTGTTCCAGCACCAACTGGATGGAAGCACCAACTTCTAGTTACACAGGCTCCAACCTATATAACGGAGAGCACTTATTCTCCCTTGCACCACCATGCCACCATGGTTTCTCTGGTTGCAACCAGATGGAAGCTACAACTCCCTGTGTTCAAGCACCCACTTGAACCTCTGAGGACAATAGTCCTCCCTAGAACCTCCCTACCACCCTGATTACAAATAAATGATTGAATAACCAACAACACAGATAAATCAATTCTTACCACTTCTTCACTATTCTGCAATTCTTCTCTGCTACTCTATTCTTCTACTCTGTTCATACTTGGCTTGACTTGTTGTTTCTTTCACCACGTGTCCTATGGACCCAACGGTCCAGATCTTATCGTGATTTCAAAACTTCATGGGCATTCGTCGTGTTTGATCAACGGTCCAGATCAATCCTCGATCCGACGACTAGGATTATTTCAAGATTTCGCATATCGCGAGTTAGAGAGGTTAGAGCACTCCTTCCTTTGACCTTTCAGTTAGCAAAATGTTGATCTATAACCATGTGTCCTTCCCGAAGATGGACGGTCCTCCTGCTTTCGAGATTTTGTAAGCCCGCTTCACCTTGCACTTTAAAGAATGTGTAGGTTCTCATGGATCCAACGCCAGTCGGACCTCGAGCTCAGATATGACGCATGACATATGTTATCTTCTACTGCACGCTCCTCCTATCTGAATTCAGATCCGATGATCATCGGGAAATCTGAATGGGATCCAACGATCACTATTTCTCTTCACTTTTGAACTTACCATTTCCATGCCATTATCCCTACGTTGTTGGTTGTGATCTTTGCCATTGTTGGAGCCGCCCTTGTTTTTCAGCCTGTCACAACTTTCATTTTTGATGCTTGAAATCTAAAGATGGTTTTCTTTTTACCTCTGAGATATCGATGATCTCTAAATATTGATCACGCAAGCAGCTATAATTATTCTACCCTTGAAACAAGTCCTAATTTTCGTAAGAATGTTCCCTCTTTTTGTTCTACTTCAGGATCTCGTAGGTCGGATACTATAACTCATGAATTCACACGTCCCGATTCATGAAACGGCAAAGTCGTTTTAAATTTTCACTCAAGACAGTAACAAGGGTAAAAAAATTTAACTCATGATTAGACGTCGTCAGGGTTTCGTGCCTCGGCATTCGCCAAACCCATTTTTTTATTTTTACAGCCCCGAAAGCCGAGAACACGAGGTCCTTTCTTGATAACCCATGTCAAGGATTAAAGGCAAAAAAGATAATCGTGGTTAAAGTTGTTCTCGGCATTTCGCCACTCGGCACTGTCTTTTTCGAAAGTTACGGCTTCTAAAAGCTGACTCACGAAGTCACAATGTAATTATAACATGATTAATTAATTACTTAATCCAAGATTATCTTCCCATTAATTTAGTCTTGTTATCGCAATTTCGCGGTTTCACAACTCGGCATATAAATCTCCCAGAAACTTATCTTCGAAGCTCCGAGTCGCGATATGGCGAATAAAATAATTATAAAATTAATCAAGCCCCAAATCGCGATTACCTTTAATTAAACCAAAATCAGTCCTCACAGTCTCGGGACTTGGAGACTCAAAATGTTAAAGGAAAATCCCTGATATAACGAACAGCGAGAAATTGATTACTGTTGGCGAGATTGGATTAATTAAGCTAAAACAAGACATATCCCACGGTTCGATGCTTCCACGATTCCCGAGGAAGCATTTTCTCTCCATACGCCAACCGACTTTTAAACCGCCAAAAATTTATGACATTAATGAGGAAATAGGGTAAATCTATGAATATAAGATCGGATTTTTACGGCATAAATTTATTTCTAATTATGATTTTACAGGCTTGTTTTGAAAGATATCGAGTTTTCAAATATATGTAAGGACTTTGCTTCATTATAACGAACATTTTTCATAGCACACAGAGCTCATCACTTCTAAGTAAACTGACTTCTGTATGTATACGCAGTTCTATCGCAGAAGAGCTAAGACGCAAGCTTCAGCCATGGCTCTGCGGAAAGCAGTGAAGGTGAATGTTGAGGTTGCAGGACAAGGCTTAGACAATGTCTCCGATACTTCACCCCGAAGTGTCAGCTCAGTCCCTAACTAGTCATTTGTTTTAGACATTCTGCAATCAGAATTGGTGGATTATTCTGACGATTTCGACGACAACGAAAAAGATGATCTAAACACCAAGTACAAAATAGTCGTCCAATCCGGAATGCACAGAGTAGCAGCCAGGCCTCGGTTGTTTCCATATTATGACATGGTCCGATGGGCGTTGGATCATGTGGACATACTGACCAGGACTATCATGGATGAGCAGAGAGTTACCATAGGGACTTTTAGGCCTGAGCATATGCAAACCATGTATAAGCTACCCACGACGTTCGACTACACATATGTCACTGAGTTATTGGAGGAATTCAAGGAGAAGGAGTGCACACAGTATGATAAAACCATGCCCAGTTTGATAAAGGATTGGGTTTCACGCACCGCGAAGTTCAGAGCTAATAACCACAGTGTTTATTCAATCGCTTCGTTGGAACCGTAGTATAAATATGTGGCCATGATGACATGCCGGTTATATGGGAGAGAGGACACATCATATTTTTACCTTGTGTGGGTGCCTCTAATGTTTCGGGTCGCAGAAGGTTGTTCTTTTAATTGGGCAAAGATACTTTCGGATAGCTTGGCTAATCGGGTCACAGAGTATCGGGAGCAGAAGGAAAATGGGAGGCCGTCCTCATTCTTCATGTCCGCATATGTTATGGATGCAATTTGTTCTATGACACCATTTCCATTAATGAGCTGGGGTTGGACTCCGGCCGAAGACAAACCCATACATGTATATCATGAAAAACTATGGGAAAAAAAAGATGAAAATTTCGCGTATGAAATTTTTAACTAGGTGATGGTGCCCCTGCATATCACCATTTTTGGTCACCCACCACCCTATATCTCGGAAAGCATTGCGACAAATCTGAGAAACATAGAGGATTGGTACATGGAGGTAGAGTTTTCATATCTCAGAGTTTTCGGGGCCTCTGTTCCCCCGCATGCACTTCCATTGTTCATTCCCGACAAGATGGCTTGTCGCGAGGTCACCCAGTAGATGGTAATTGGCGGTGTAAGTAAGGAGCTCAAAGGGTATTGAAAGAAGGTGTTAGCGTCAGAAGTCACTCCTGGATTGCTTGCAGGAGCAGAGCCTGACACCCATCAGTTTAATGTCATGATTTTTTTATAAGGGGTGATCAAATGGAAGAAAACTCGGAACAATATCATCTCAACTCAGAAACTAGGCCAGGCATGCATGGGCAAGTGAGGTCTTAGATAAAATCCAAACAGTGAGTTGTAATAAGGGTGAGTAGGGGGAATACTTGCATGAGAAGAGTGTTAAGGTCTATCATAAACATCAGGTTTGTAACAGACTGGAGATGAAAGCATTCGAGCGCAAGATCCTCTTACATTCAAACACAAAAGACCAGAGAATACAATAATGTCACAACAAATCCTTTATCATAACATAACTGCAAAAATCCATGCGAATCATTCGATCATGAACTCTCTGATATAAGATGAAAACATAGATGGAAAAAGGAGAACTGTTTTTCATAAAACAAGAAATCTCAAACACCGATACACAACCCAGAGAACTAGAATGTCGCTGAAACGTTACAGTCGGGAGCTTAGATCTACCATCGATAGATACAAAAATGGTGAAAACGCCTTCATATACTCAGAACAACAACAACAACAGAATCGAGACATTGCATTGAAAGCTTTGCGTCTGCATGGCTTCTGACAGTCAACATCTGAAAGATCGTGCAACTTATGTCAGACGCAATCTAACTTTTGACAGTTCCAACGGCAAATCGACGTGCCTTTAATTCATTGTCGTGCTTTCCCATTATGGCGGAGGAGATGTCTAACCACCACCAACCGCTTCAATAACTTCTTCAATAACTGCTTCATCGGGATTGAGGATGGCCTGGCCAACTTGGCACCTTTGGGACATGGAGGGCCTCCCGCGCTGCCACCTGGAATAACTAACTAGCTTAAATAATAGGCATGGAGGCCAGCGCGGAAGATGGGGCACGGGAATGGAGTGATGGGGCCGGAACAGTGGGGAGTGGAGTAAGAAGCGATGAGGGAGCGAGAGAGGTTGTAGGGGAGACATATGGCAAAAGGTGATAAGCTGAGGAGGCAGGAGAGTAGATGTGATGGACACATTTTAGTGGGAGGCTGACGTGGAGGGAAAGATACATGTGGCAGGTGGTGAGTGGACGATGAGATGGGGAAAGGACCACCTGGACTAAAGAGTGAAGAAGGACAGATGACACATGGCCATGGGGGAAAAGGTGGTTCTGGAAGATGATGTGATGGGAGAAGGGCCCACGCTGGCTAAACACAGAGCAGCTGAGAAGGACGAGATTTTCCAAGCGCCGTTGATCCGGGCGCGCTGATCCTGGCCGTCAGAAAGCTGCGCGCCCAATTCCGGACCCCCCCCCTCCGCTTAAAGGTAGAAAAGCAGGGGGGGTCCAGAATTTCCTTTATCGTCGTTGATCCGGACGCACTAATCAGGACCATTGAAGAGATGCGCCCCTGATTCCGGACCCCCCCCTCCGCTTAAAGGTAGAAAGGCGGGGGGGTCTGGAATCCCGTATGCACCGTCGATCCGGGCATGAGAATCACTGTCGCTTGGACTTGCTTGTCACTTACCTCGGGCGCATAAGCATTCCAAACTTAGGACAAGTGGGTTTTTAACCCATACTTTCGCATCCTAACCCCCCTTACAAGAAATATCGTTAACATTTGGCTCCATGGGGGATAGAGTCATCCCTGTGATGCTCTAAGAACATTTTTGCAGATTCAGTGCCTTGTTGTTGGGCTATGGAGCCATTTATTGAACTGAAAACAAAACAAAAACAATATTTACAAAAACAAACGAGCCGACTGCGGCTCACAAAAAACATTTTTTCAAGAAATGCCCATTTACTGGGCCACTAAAAACTTCTTTGCCTTCCAGATCCTGCAGCCTATAAGTGTTGTTTGGAAATACTTCAAGGATCTTGAAAGGCCCCAACCAGAGGGCATCAAATTTACTGTGTTTTCCCCTATCCTACCTGGGTGCGTCCCATTTGAGTACCAGGTCACCCTGCTCGAATTCTTTCTTTTTGCTATTTTTGTCAAAAGCCTGCTTGATCTTCTGTTGATGACTATAAGCCCTGTCCATGACCTGTTCTCTGATTTGTTGCACTTCCACCATTTGATGAATCCTTCTAACCACATGGTTAGGTTCTCCTTCAAAGTCTTGAAGGAAACTCGCCACAGATATGGCAAGTTGAGTGGGGAAAACGGCCTCTATTCCGTAAACAAGTTGGAAAGGTGAGAGACACGGGGATTTCTTTGTTGTTACCCAATCAGCCCAAAGAGAAAATTTGAGCCTTGAGTCCCAGGCCCTCTTATTGTCCTCCAGTAGATTTTTGATGATCTTGATTAGGCTTTTGTTGGAGGACTCTGCCAGTCCGTTTCCTTGAGGATAGTATGGAGTGGAGTGAACCAGTGAAATCCTAAATTGTTCACAGAACTTGACCATAGGCTTAGACCTGAAGGGGGTGGCATTGTCAGTGAAAATCCTGCTTGGGCAGCCAAATCTAGCTATGATGTCTTCCAAGAGGTTGATGATTGCTTTGTGAGAAGTACTCCTGGTGGGGACAGCTTCTATCCACTTGGTGAAATAATCGATCGCAGTGAGGATCCATCTATGCTGGCCACTTGAGGGAGGATGAATCTCTCCGATGAAATCCAATCCCCACTGCTGAAAGGGTGCCGAAACCAGAGATTTGAGTTGCTGCTTACCTGAGAACTTCTAGCATTTGATGCAAGCTCTGACTTCTCTGCAGACATCAGAGAACAAAGTAGGCCAATAATACCCAGCCCGGAGGATTTTGTGGACTGTAGTCTTCCAAAAATGATGACCTCCACAGAGACCGCTATGGAAATCAAACATCACCTTCTGGGCTTGTTGCGGGTCTAGACATCTCAATAGTATCCCCAGAGGGTCTTTCCTATATAAGGTTCGGTCAACGAGACAATATCTGACCGCTTTGAGCTTCAAAGCTCTGGCCCTACCTTTTCCCAATCCATCGGGGGGCTTTAATTCTTGCAGAAAGTACAAGATATCCCTGTACCAGGGACATGCTGCTAGTGGTAAGATGGTCTGAGAATTCTCGTCGGATGACTCAGCTTGTTCATTGATGAAGTTAATCCCCAAATATTTGCAATTAGATTCAGCCAGCAGCTTGGCCAAACCTTGCCCCTTTATCAACTTGGTGGGCTTAATCTCCAGGTCAAATTCTAGGATCTTGGCGATCCATTTTTCTCTTCTCCCGTCTATGTCGGGCTGTATAAGAATGTCCTTCACAGAGGTTGAAGGGACATATGCAGTGATTTTTGAGTGCAAGACATAGATCCTGAAAGATTTGAGAGATTTCACCAATGCATAGGCCTGCTTCTCCATGATCTCATATCTGAGTTCAGCATCTCTCAATGCCTTGCTCTAGAAAGCAATAGGTTGCTCTCACCCTTGATCATTTTTCTACAACAAGACTGCTGCTACCGAGCCATCAGAAGCAAACGAGAAAATCAGGATATCTTTAGAATAATCAGGACTGATTAGCACAGGTGCCTCAGTCAACGCTCTCTTTATTTGGGCAAAAGATTCCCTGGGTTCAGCAGTCCACTTCACTTCATTGCCCTTCCTGAGCATGGTTGTGATGTGTTTCACCAGCTCGGCAAAGTTTGAGACGAATCTCCTCAGAAAGTTAACCTTCCCCAAAAATGCCTGAACCTCCTTCTTGGACCTGGGAAGTGACAGGGTCTGGAGTGCCTCTACCCTGCTAGGGTCGATCCTTACTCCCTCTACTGACACTATGTGACCTAACAGCTTCCCCTCCTTCATAGCAAACAATGATTTTTTGGGGTTTAGTGATAGGCCATACCTCCGACACTTCAGGAAAACTCTTTTTAAGTGGCAGCAGTGCTCTTTATCAGTCTTGGAGAAGACTGTGATGTCATCCAGATATATCACTACAAACTGGTCCTTCTCCCCGATCAAGGATATGTCCATGGCTCGCTGAAATGTTGCTCCTGCATTCATCAGTCTGAAAGGCATTTTGGCATACATGAATGTGCCCCAAGGAGTGGTGAAGGCTATTTTTTCTCTGTCCTTAGGCATGACTGATATCTGATTGTATCTAGAGAAACCATCAATCATGGATATTCTAGATGCACCGGTTATCCTCTACAGTATGTATTCCATGTTGGGCAGGGGGTAATTGTCCTTCCTGGAGCTTCTATTCAGGTTCCTGAAATCAACGTAGAGTCTGATTTCCCCACTTTTCTTTCTCACCGGAACCAAATTGGCTACCCACTCATAATATCTCAAGGGGACAATGATCTGGGCATCCAACAGCTTCTTTACCTCTTTCTCCATAACAGGTAGCAGCATGGGATTTATCTGTCTCAGCTTCTGCTTGAATGGCTTAGCCTCCTCTTTTAGTGGGATCTTGTGCTCAATGATTGATGTGTCATACGTCTTGAGGTATTCGTAGGTCCATGCGAACACATCAACAAACTCCTTCAGCAACTTAGTATATTCGACCCTCTGCTCCTCGGTCAAACTTCTTGACAACTTGACAAATTTAGGCTCCTTAGGTGTACCTATGTTCCACTCAGTTGTGTCATCATCATCACCTGAAACTTCACCCTTCACTGCTACATCATTTCCACTGAACAATCTTTCTAATGGGATTAGCCCTTTCGGAATGTAATTGCTCGGTAGCTGAATGATCTGGTGGTCAGCAATTTTATTTATAAACTCCTCAAGATGATGGTCATCTTCCATGTCGGGATCCTCATCTATGTGCAATGCAGAAAAGTCATCAATGGATTGGAGAAATTTCTCGATTTCCTGATCATCTTCAAACACCTTCCAATGTTTGACGTTGTCTGGTACAGAGGGCCTATATTTTATCTCAACATCGGATCTGACCACAGGCGGTGAAGGAACTTCGAGCAAGCTAGCTGTGACAGCTAAAAAGTTGGTTGAAGCATTTTCCTCCCTCGGAATGTAAGAAATATTAAAGGTCAGGAAGAAATTATCAACTAGGTCCCATACCTCATTCCTATAATTCCTGAGCCGAGGATTCTTAGCCTGATAAACATTTTTTACCTGCTGGATGATCAACTCTGCATCTCCAAACACAGCCATCTCCTTAATTCCCATTTCCTTGGCAGCTCTTAATCCCAGAACCAGAGCTTCATACTCTGCCACATTATTGGTGATTTCGAATTCCAACTTGTATGACAGAGATATGGTCTCTTGACAGGGGGATATGAATACCACTCTGACACTTGCACCTATACTGGAGGAAGCTCCATCAAAAAACATATTCCAAACAGAGGTGGTTGGAGGGGGTGTCTCCTGATTAAGAATGGGCTGCTTTATGATATGTAAAGGGGCCTCAGGGGCGTGCGTGAGCTGTAGTAAACTAGAGCCTAAATCAGTGTCCAAGGCATAGATGGGATGATTGGTAGGGTTGGATTCATCATTGATTATGTAGGCCAGTTGGGCTTCTCTGTATAGTCTTCTATGCTCCCCTCCAAACACTGGGATAGTGGCATATGTGAGGTCCATCTGCAAGGTTCCCCAAAGTCTTTTTATCCAAGATCTTGACAACAGCATGCCAAACTTAGGGGGAACATAAGCTACAACAATATCCATGACCATACTTTTCATGGGCAGCTGAAACAAAGAAACTTCCAGGTCCTTGATCACTCCCAAACATTGAACCCTCCTGGAGTCAAAAGAATAGAGGTCATGATAGGCTCGGGTGACTTCTAGTCCTAACTCTTCCATGATAGTTTTGGGCATGAGGTTGTGGGAGGCCCCTGAATCCATAAGGCAATTATGTAACACTTTATCATGTATGTTCATGGATGTGTAGAAGGGAGGGGATGAATCATCTCTATCTTCTACCATGGGACCTAGGACAACTGCAGGCCTTTCATCTTGAAGGTTTATGGAGTCTGTGAGTGGGTATGAGGCTTTAGATTTCAACATCTCAGAGAAGCGTTTTTTGAATTCCCCATGTCTAATTAACTCAGTGAGTGGCACAGGAATTCTGATCTTTTGGATCTCATGTTCGAAATTGAAATAAGATATAGGCTTTGGGATTTCTCTAACTTCAGGAACATGATTATGGACAATGGGAGAGAGAAGTTGAGCCTTCTTACCTCTGTGAGCGTCTGCTACTTCATTAGCAAGTTTCTCTGTTCTAGTGGACTGCTCAGGAACATCAGGTGTTGTCGCCTTTTTTTTGGACCTCAGATTGTACCTTCCTTGACCACCGCTAGCTTTGTCTCCCTTGCTTAATTCGTTTAGCTAACTATCCATGAGAGACTCTTCATAGGTTGTCCAAGTGAGATGAGGAAAAGGAGGAGTGTCTTCTAAGTAGTGGATTTCAGGATCAAGCTCATATGTTTCTCTTTCCTCCTCATCGGCCACCAGATTGTTCTGAAAAGGGGCCTAAATTCTCTGGTCTTCTTTGTCTCTTCCCCTTTCCCTGTGCATAGTTGGGGGAGCCACATTATTATTTGGCCTCCTGAAACCTCCTTTATTTTCGGTGTTCTGACAGCCCTTATACATTTGTTTCCTTTCCACCTTCAATCTCTCCAACTCTTCGGTCAGAAACTTCATTATCTCGATCAGTTCATTCACTTGAGGGTGGGGCAATGATGGGCCAGAAGTTGAGGCTCCGGATCTTCCCTTTCTTCTGTCTGTGTCAGTTTTGTTCCTCAGTATGTCAGCTGCTAATATGTTGGATTCCACTTCTACAGCAACGTCTTGCATTTGAGCTAAGGAGGTAGCTCTTATTTCTCTCAATAGCAGGGAGAAATTAGGATCAAATGCACCAGCATATGAAATTTTGGCAAAGTCTTCTGAGGGATTTATCTCTGCAGGAATCTTATTGTACATATTATTGAATCTTTTGGAGAAGTCAGAGACAGACTCTCCTTCCATTTTCCTAAGAGACCCGAACTCTGTCATGTAATACATGAAATCTTTTCTGTCTCCCCACTGCCTTAGGAAAACATTATCCAAGGCTTCAATGCCAGCAATAGATCCAGGGGCCAATCCTCTGAACCATTTTCTTACCTCTCCATCCAGGCTCTGGACGAAAAATCTCATCCAGACATCTTCATTCTCAATATTCAAGTTGTCTGCATAACTGTAAAAAGCAGCTAGATGCTCTTCAGTAGTTATATCCCCTTCTCTAGTGAACTTGGGCATATATTTCAAATAATCTCCAGCAGGGAGAGGGTTCATAGGATGGGGTAGGATTAAAGGGGCATATCTAGCAGCAACTATGGCATCCATCCTATTCAGAGGGGGATTAGCACCAGCCATAGGGGTATTAGGTAGAGGAGAACTCAGAGGAGAAGGAGTGTGGACGGGAGATGTCGGAAAAGAGGTTCTTGGAGGAGACAACAGAGAAAATAGAGAGAGAGATAAGGGACTTGAGTGTGCAGATGCTTCTCTCTGTGCACTAGTAGCAATAAAATGAGGGGTGGTGAAACCTTCAGAGGCTTGAGGTCTGTGTTGAGGAAAAACTTCCAGGGGGGGGGGAGTGACAAGGATCTCTCTTTCTGATACCAGACCAGGAGGAGAAAACTCAGCAGGAACACTCCCGAAGTTCAGAAAATGGGAAACCTCAGAGGAAGGACGACTAGGAAGTTGAGAATAAGAAAATGGAGTTATCACAGAAGGGGATGGCGTATTACCTATTTTGGTGATGGAAACTTATTTTGCAGAGCTCTTTCCCTTTCTGCACACTGCTTCTGCGTCAGCTTCTAGTGTAGCTAAAGGCAAGTGTGGATTAGACCTAGTTTGTCTGCCTCTCGAAGCCACAATTGATAGAGCAGGTTCTCCCCAGCGGAGTCGTCACAATGGAGTCGCCAAGTGCACAGTAGCAATCTTCAAGTTCTGATATCTGATGCACCTTCAGAATCAGTTGATCTTTGTCATTCAATCCCAGGGAAAATATTCAACTTCGTCCCCGGCAATGGCGCCAGAAATGTTAGCATCAGAAGTCACTCCTGGATTGCTTGCAGGAGCAGAGCCTGACACCCATCAATTTAATGTCATGATTTGTTTATAAGGGGTGATCAAATGGAAGAAAACTCGGAACAATATCATCTCAACTCAGAAACTAGGCCAGGCATGCATGGGCGAGTGAGGTCTTAGATAAACTCCAAACAGTGAGTTGTAATAAGGGTGAGTAGGGGGAAGACTTGCATGAGAAGAGTGCGAAGGTATATCATAAACATCAGGTTTGTAACAAACTGGAGAAGAAATAATTTGAGCACAAGATCCTCTTACATTCAAACACAGAAGACCAGAGAATACAATAATGTCACAACAAATCCTTTATCATAACATAACTGCAACAATCCACGCGAATCATTCGATCATGAACTCTCTGATATAAGATGAAAACATAGATGGAAAAAGGAGAATTGTTTGTCATAAAACAAGAAATCTCAAAAACCGATACACAACCCAGAGAACTAGAATGTCGCTGAAACGTTACAGTCAGGAGCTTAGCTCTACCATCGATAGATACAAAAATGGCAAAAACGCCTTCATATACTCAGAACAACAACAACAACGGAATCGAGACATTGCATTGATATCTTTGCGTCTTCATGGCTTCTGACAGTCAACATCTGAAAGATCGTGCAACTTATGTCAGACGCAATCTAACTTTTGACAGTTCCAACGGTGAATCGACGTGCCTTTAATTCATTTCCGTGCTTTCCCATTATGGCGGAGGCGATGTCTAACCACCACCAACCGCTTCAATAACTGCTTCATCAGGATTGAGGATGGCCCGGCCAACTTGGCACCTTCGGGACATGGAGGGCCTCCCGCGCTGCCACCTAGAATAAATGACTGGCTAAAAGAATAGGCATGGAGGCCAGCGCGGAAGATGGGGCACGGGAACGGAGTGATGGGGCCGGAACAGCGGGGAGTGGAGTAAGAAGCGATGAGGGAGCAAGAGAGGTTGTAGGGGAGACACATGGAAAAAGGTGATAAGCTGAGGAGGCAGGAGAGTAGATGTGATGGACACATTTTAGTGGGAGGCTGACGTGGAGGGAAAGAGACACGTGGCAGGTGTTGAGTGGACGATGAGATGGGGAAAGGAAATCCTGGACTAAAGAGTGAAGAAGGACAGATGACACATGACCATGGGGGAAAAGGTGGTTCTGGAAGATGACGTGATAGGAGAAGGGCCCACGCTGGCTAAACATAGAGCAGCTGAGAAGGACGAGATTGTCCAAGCGTCGTTGATCCGGGCACGCTGATCCTGGCCGTCGGAAAGCTGCGTGCCCAATTCTGGACCACCCCCCTCCGCTTAAAGGTAGAAAAGTAGGGGGGGTCTAGAATTGCCTTTATCGCCATTGATCCGAGCGCGCTAATCAGGACCGTTGAAGAGATGCGCCCCTAATTCCGGACCCCCCCCTCCGCTTAAAGGTAGAAAGGCAGGGGGGTCCAGAATCCCGTATGCACCGTCGATCCGGGCACGTGAATCACTGCCTCTCAGACTTGCTTGTCACTTACCTCGGGTGCATAAGCATTCAAAACTTAGGACAAGTGGGTTTTTAACCCATACTTTCACATCCTAACCCCCCTTACAAGAAATATCGTGAACAGAAGGTATGGCCGTCTTTTCCCATTCGTTTGAATTCTTATTCTTTATTAGATTTTAGGCATGCCAAAGCCGAGGTTGCTGCCCTGGAAGACCTCAATTTGGTTTCCATCGAATACAAGAAGCACGATCCATAGAGGGTCATGAGCAATCATTTGGCTAATTACGAGCTCAAAAGGTTTGAACATGAGAATTCACCCTCGTATGACATTTTCCGAGGAGCGAGGTCCTATGAGGAAATTCTAGTCTGGGTTCAATCCTTGGCACCCGAGGATAGAGCCGAGGTATTGAAATTCCAGGAACACCGACGTAGCTATCTCCCCACTGTATTGCACGGTGAGGGTCCAGGTATTTTGGAGATGAAACAAAAGGACGTTGAAGGTTCTAAAGATGCAAATCCTGGCCAGGGAAAACACCAGGATGAGGAGGAACAAACAAAGGATCCAGAAGCAAAGGAAAAGACTCTGGACCCTCCAAAAGAATAGAATCCGGAGACCGAGATAAAGACCCCAGAACCGCCAAAGAAGCAGAACCCAATTGACACCCCAGGAAAATCAGTGAAACGGATAGGATAACCCATCACATCTGTCACTCCCTTGCAGTCGACGCAAGGAAATATCGAAGAGGGATGGATATTCAATAAGGAGCTGAGGCCCATAAGAGTAGAAGAACTCCCTCCGAATGAATTTTTCTTTGATAAAAAGAGAAAAGCGGTAGTAAAAATGGAATTCTACCAGGAGGGAGAGTTGACTGCCAAAAAGTATAAAGTGATGACCGATGGAAAAGAAAAAAAGAATGTGCAATTCGCCACTGAAATCGCAGGGACGCTAGGTGCGTATGCCTCGGCGAATCAATTCTCGGTTGGACTTTTGAAGAACCAACTTAAAAGAAAAAATCGCCTAATGAGAACTCTTGAAGTCAGATTGGCCTCAGCCATAGAGAATGCTAAAGGTCAGGCAAGCGTGGAAATAGAGCAAGCTACATTGGCTGATAAAAATGAAATAAAGGTGCTCAAAACTAAGCTTGAGCAAGCACATCTAGTGGTCTGGGATGGTCGGATGCAGGCGAGACAACAGAGGAATTTGATTGAAGAGTTGCAGGCTCGCGTAGGAATCGTCGAGAGCAGAATGATCAACATTGAGATGTTCAAATCCCAAGCAATCGAAATTCGGAGAAAAATCTCTTCGGCCCAACAGAATTTGCTCGCCAAGGTGGGAGCGATCCGGGAAAACTGTCTGTTGGTAAATCAGGTTTCCGAGAACCTAGCTTCCAGAGAAAGGGATGCAGGAGCGGCTCGGGTCGCCTTCCAGGAGGTGGTGATAGCCACGAATAACAGAGTTTCGGCAGGTGCTCCTAGGCTCACCATATTGGAACAAACCTGAGGAAATATTATGTTAAAGGAATGGGAGCATAACATCGTCGAAGGCAAGCAACAAGCCCAAAAGATAACCAATTCCTTGGAGGAGGCTTTCAATTCTATAGACGACAAGCTACTGGGCATTGACAGCAGAGGCGACGCTGAGATGTTGATGCAGATGAATGTGGAACAGATCTCACTTGATCTGAAGGAAAAGGAAGAGAGAGATTCGGCCGATATCTCTTAGATGACTTTGGTGGACATAGTCCAAGTTGATAAGTGCATGATCAAACCCAGCACTCAACTATGTGCCATCAACATCATCGATGGACAGATGGAGGACAGGTTACAGCAGTTAACCTGTGAATGCTACTTCTTCGAAGCCAGTTGTCAAGCCGAACCATCACGGCTAATATCTCATCTTGTGGAAAGATGTATCGCCTATACTAGGCTCTCGCAACGACAAACACCTGGCACCAAGTGAAGACAGAGTAGGAGAAATGGAGCGATTGCACTCTTCTCTGTTGTAACCAAAATTTTTGTGACTATTGAGATGCTACCTTATTTTCAAAATTGTATAAATATATGAGAGAAAGAAATAAACGGGGCTGGACCTTTTTGGGTCGTTTGTAATAGAGTTTTACATTTGAGAGTTAATACAAGCAGATCTGGAGATTCTCAATTCCGTCACTACTATATTACAAATTTGCTTCCTTTTATCTCATTTTTTCATTTCAATTCATATTCATAATTGATGTGCTTCGTTATACTTTAGTACGACCACTACTATAACGAATGAATTTTGGTTTTCTGTAATTGTTTATTTTCTTTCCTCTACACCATCTATCAGCGGGTGTAAGACCAATCCGCATTTTCAGAATTCTACATATATTCTTTGTTACATTGGTTATTTTCTTACATATTTGCCTCTTCCGTTTATATTGTGAGATTTTCCTCCGGTAGGAACCTTACACTATAGACGGCTCAATGTTATTCTCCCACCTCACACCTTTATAAAAATATAATACAGTTACGGGAACGAGCCTTCGATTTGCATCCCTGTTTTATTCCTAAAACCATAAAATCTCTTTTATGCGACCAAATTGAGACAACACTCAATCTCTCACTGAAGTTTTTCCCTTTTCACTGTTCCTACATGACTGTCCCTATACCAATACAACCTAATATCCAACCCGGATTATCAGACCAAATGCATATTGCTTAAACCTATTCGAAACAATCCTTAAAACTGCTACTAACCGGGTCGAACTTGAACGTTCATGGACAACCATTGAACAAGATATAACTATCCAGGAACAGTTGGAAGCTAGACAACGCCAACAAAGAAATCTTCCCTAGTTTCCTTTACCGAAGGTTGACGTTTATACCTTTTCCATCTTTTACCCACTTTCGGATGCCTTGACACTGTACTTCTAAGCCTTAAGTACAGACTCGGGAACAACATCTTTCTGGCACCGCTGCCAGGGACCGAAGTTACGAAATCTTTTTCCCTTGGAAAACGACAATTGTTTTTCATTGAAAGTGTTACCCTTTGATAGTGAAAAAAGAGTACACACCTTTTAAGGATTTTTATCTTTCACTTGGTGACTCCACGAGAAATAAACTGGCATCCGGTCGAAGGAATACCAGACAAAACCTGGATGGTAAGAAAATTACGCCCGTTACCGATCCCAAAAAAATTCTAAAGCCGAGAGGCCCTTTTAAGCCAACCACTGCAGTTTACAAACTTAAAACCCCATCACTGAAGACTAAGAGTCCTTCTGAACCCTCAACTTTGCTCATTCCTCTCTTTGACGCTAAATATTCGATGCCAATCTTCTTCGAAATCAGGAGTGAGATTCATCCAACCTTCCCCTTAGTACACAAAGGAAAGGGCCCTCTTGAGAGTTCGTCGGCTTTTGAAATACCATATTTTCTTCGGTTGAATTTCCCGACTTCACCAAATTCTAAAGAGTGTGTTACACACTCTGTTCCCACACCCATCGGTTCTCCTGATTTCATCTCTTGCAAATCCGAGGAACCGAGTCCTCGCGTTCCTTATCCTTCCTCATCGGACTTTCCTCTTCACAAAGAAAATAAAGATTCCCTTTTAATTTTCCAAAATCCCCTTTACAACTTTCCATAAACAACGATGGTAGCCGCCGGAGGAGGAGGTGGAGGGTTTATAGGGGGAGGAGGGCGAGGAGTCCCTCTAGGAGGAGGTGGAGGTCAAGGGCCTGCCCCCCCCCTCCCATATTTTTCGCGAAAGTCGCAGCCAGATACGCTCCATTAGTATTGCCCGTCCCCCTACACGATCTTCCAGAAAATTACATAAAACATTTACCGAAATTCACGGAAGAGGGGAATCTGAATGCGGCCAAACATATTAATTTTTTCGACCAATTCACAGATATCTTTGGTATCGAGCACGAGGATGTATATTCGAGACTCCTGGTCCAAACTTTTGAAGGCCAGGTTTGAACTTGGTTTCGAAGCCTACCCGCAGCTTCTATCCTGTCATATGACGCTTTGGAAGATGCTTTCCTCAGACAATGGGGCGAGCGAAAATACCATCTCTATTATCTAACCAAATTTGGGTCTTTGAAGAAAAAGAACTCAATAACAGTCATGGAATTCATTCAGAGATTCAACAAACTGTACAATAAAATCCCAGCTGAGGTCAAACCATCCCAACCCGTGGCCAAAGTGACTTTTCCCGGAGCTTTCGAGCCGGACTTCGCACTACTTTTGCGAGAGCGAAGGGGAGCCACCTTAAACCATATGCAGGACGATGTGGTAGAAATAGAATCTAATATGATGGCTTCGGGTAAACTTAAGGCTAGATTAGAGACTGGAAACTGAGAGACCAAGTGATTTAGAGAACAAGAAGGTCCTTCAGGGTCCAATAGATCCTCAGACGATAGGGTGGACGATATGGCTAGAGTGATCAAAGAACTATCAAATAAAATATCCATAATGGAACTCGAACAGGCTAAGGCTGACTCTTACCCCAAAAAAGATTTCAAGAGGAATCAAAACCCTCCTAACCAACAAAGACAAATAAAAAATGAAGATCAAAAGATACAAGCTCCTTTAAAAACTGAAAATTTTATAGGAGCGAACAATTTTCAAGACTACGGAGATTCAGATAATGATGTCACGAACTTCGGTGATGACTGTAATCAACCATATCTGACTCGCGAAGACTATGAAAAAACTTTAAACACACCACAATCGTCAAATGAGATTGAAGAAGGTGATCACACTGATCTCTGTGAATCTCAACCAGAAACCAAGATAATGATGGTCGAGTTTCAACCAAAGTACAACCTAAGATCTAAGAATAAGCCCACCTCAACGACTCAACCCAAGAAAATCCTTCAAAGAGGCCAAGCTTATGAGCCTCCTTCGGACGAGACCTCATTACCCAATAAAAAAACTAAAGTAGTAAGCAGTCAGGAGTCTGAGGTGAAAAAAGTTGAAACTCAAACACTAGAAACCGAACCAGAAAATAAAGTTACGTCTTCAACTAGGACCATGAGGGATAAAGAGGTCCAGACAAATAAGTCTGGAAGGAAAGATGCAGAAGTCGCATCTAGAGAAACAGACAAGGTGAGTGCATCTTTCATCTTTGAAAATGAGTTGAACAAAATTAATATACCAATCCCTTTGGTAGAGTTAGCAAAAAACCTCGTTTATCGGAAGCAAATTACCAAAGCAATGGGTGTCTCTGAGCTAGAAATCCAGTCTGATGTTATAAACTTGGAAGATGAATAACCTAACATCACCTTTGGTCCCAATTTTGAAGGGTCCAAAGACAACATCTCTCCCTTTTATATCACTCTGAATGTATATGATCAGTTGCTACATAATTGTATGTTAGACTCTGGGGCTTCCCATAATGTTATGCCCAAGATTATAATGGATAAGTTGGGTCTCCATATCACAAGACCTTATGGAAACCTGTACTCTTTTGACTCGAGAAAGGTTAAATGTATGGGGATGATAAAATATCTGGTAGTTACCCTGGCGCAGGTCCCGGTTAAGAGTATCCTAATGGATGTGGTTATCGCAGATATTCCCCCTAAGTATGGCATGTTGTTATATAAGTCATGGGGAGCCAAGTTGGGGGGTTCTCTACAGTTGGACATGACGTATGCCACAATCCCTATGTTTATTGGTCAGTTCACTCGGTTGTACAGAGAAACAAGATTAGCATATACAGTGAATGACCCTCAAAACCCAAATAACTTCCCTATTTACATTGCAGACCAAGATCTGCGAAATTGCATCTTGTCTTTTGATGATGGTTTGGATGGTTGTCCAGAGGAAATAGATATAAAGCAAGAATATTCAAGTCACTTGACAGAGGATCTGTGTAACACCGGAGTCTGGAAAATGTATTTCAATAGTGCTTTATGTTCTGAAGGGGCAGGTGCAGGAGTGATCTTAGTGGCCCCCGAAGGTAAATTCATTGTTCCTTTCTCCTACCGACTGTAGTGGGACATAGATTACACTAACAACATATGCGAATATGAAGCGTTGATCTTAGGATTAGAGGCTGCCACAAAGCTAAATATAAGTAACTTGGAGGTTTATGGTGATGCAGAGCTAATAGTCAAACAAATAAACCGACAGTACCTAGCCAAGCATCCCAGACTAAGAACGTATAGAAATTGTTCTTGGGATCTCATGGAAAACTTTTTCTCATCTGTAAATGTCCATTTTATCCCTCGCACAGAGAATCTACATGTTGATGCATTGGCAAAGGTAGCTTCAACCTTCTCTCCTCCCACGACCTTCAAACTTAAGTACCACATTGAAATCAGATACAAACCCTCTATACCAGACAATATTAGACACTGGCAGGTCTTTGAAGATGACAAACAAATTAAGAAATTTCTTGCAGCAGTGGGTGAGTTATCTGAAACTCATCCAGACCAAGAGAATCAAAATGACCCGATGTGGATCATGCAAGAGGGGGAAGATCCTGAAACCTTCCAAGAAAAAATTTTGGATCATCGTATGTTGGTCCTTAAAATAAATCAGATTCTGAAAGGCTTAATCCCTTTGGAAAGACTTTTTGATCAGAACGACGTACCTGTGAAATCCACTTTGCAGCCCCAACCAGAAGAAGTGGAGGACTCTGATATAGGAACTGAAAAAGAATCCAGGGTAGTAAAGATATCCAAGTTCCTCCCTCCCAAAGTAAAGGTCAAGTACAGAGACCTACTCAGACAGTACAAAGATGTTTTCGCATGGTCTTATTATGAGCTAAGAACGTATGACACTTCCATAATTGACCACAAGATACCTTTGAAGCCTGGGGTCAAGCCGTTTAGGCAAAATCTTAGGCAAATTAACCCCATTTTGTTACCCGTGATTGAAAAGTAAGTTAAGAAGCTTTTAGATGCGAAAATAATTGTACCTCTGAGATACTCGGACTGGGTGGAAAACCTGGTCCCGGTCAGGAAAAAGAGTGGAGAAATCAGACTGTGTGTGGATTTCCAAAACTTAAATAAGTCTTCTCTCAAGGATAATTACCCGTTGCCCAAAATGGACCATGTGCTAGAAAAAGTAGTAGGAGATAATCGAATGTCTATGATAGATGGTTTCTCCAGTTATAATCAAATCACCATGAATGAACAAGACAGGGAAAAAACTACTTTCACCACACCATGGGGTACATTCATGTATGACAAAATGTCATTTGGTTTGATGAATGTAGGGGCCACATTCCAGCGCTCTATGGACATCGCTTTCGTAGGAGAAAGAGACAAGTTCGTAGTCATTTACCTCGACGATTTGACAGTTTTCTCTAAAACCGATGAAGAACTTTTGATCCATCTAAAACAGACTTTCGAAAAATGCCGCAGGTTTGGTCTGTCTTTGAACCCAAAGAAATCACATTTCGCTATGTGGGAAGGTAAGCTTCTGGGCCATATCGTATCTAGGGATGGGATCAGGATTGAAGCAATAGAAACTATAAATATTCCCAGAAATGTAAAAGAGATTCAATCTTTCTTAGGAACCATAAATGTTTTATGAAGGTTTATCCCCAATTTCACTGAGATTTTCAAATTGATCACGGGAATGTTGAAGAAGGATAGTGGAGTAAATTAGACAATTGAGGCCAGAGCATCGTTCACGCATATTAAAAAAGTCATAAGCGAGGCACTCGTGTTAGAAAGCCCAGATTATCTGAAAGATTTTCTTATCTTCTCGTTTTCCTCTGAGCATACTATCGTCGCGGTGCTCCTACAAAAGGATGAAGAGGGATTCGAATGGCTAATCGTGTTTTTTAGCAAGAGCCTTAGAGACGCAGAACTGAAGTATGACATAATAGAAAAATAGGCATACGCAATGGTAAAAGCGCTAAAGGAATTCAGAACTTATGTACTTCATTCAAAAGTTATTGCGTATGTGCCGACCAATTCTGTGAAAGATATATTGGTACAGCCAGACAGTGACGGAAAAAGAGGGTGATGGCTTGCGAAAATCCAAGAATTCGATCTAGAAGTTAAACCGAACAAATTGATAAAAGGGAAAGGCCTGGCCAAACTCTTAGCGGAGTCAAATTTCAGAGCCCTTGATATCAATTGCTTGCAGGAAAGCGACGAAGACACAGACCCAAATGAATCGGATGGAGAAACGAGTCCAAACCAGATCGAAGAGAAGTTCTTATCATCGGGCTGGTATAGAGACATAGTGTTTTACTTGCTGAACCTAAAATGCCCAGATGAACTATCACCGTCTAAATGCAGAACCTTAAAACTCCATGCAGTTAAATATTGTATATCTGAAAGTCAGCTATATTGGAAGGATCCACTCGGGTTCCTGCTAGTCTGTTTAGTAGAATTAGAAACCTAGCGGGTTATAGATGAATTTCATAAGGGAGTCTGTGGGGGGAATCACACATGGAGAGCTACAGCCTACAAGATCTTGAGGGTTGGGTACTACTGGCCGAAACTATTTTCGGACGTCAATGCCAAAGTGCGTGCCTGCAACCCTCGTCAAATATTCGTAGGTAAACAGAAGCTCCCTGCACTGCCCCTAGTTCTAGTCAAAGTTGAAGCCCCATTTCAACAATGGGGTCTAGACTTCATAGGGGAAATTAATCCCCATTCTATTGCTCAACATAAGTGGATCTTAACAGCTACAGATTATTTTACTAAGTGGGTGGAAGCCATTCCAACCAAAAGGGCAACAGACTCGGTGGTAATCGATTTCTTGGAAGACAATATTTTGTCAAGATTCGGTTGTCCCCGAAAGATAGTTACCAACAATGCCCATGCCTTTAAATCTATGGCTATGATCATCTTCTGTCAGAGGCATAACATCGTTCTCGTCCATTCCATAGCATATTACCCCCAGGGGAATGGATTGGCTGAATCATCTAACAAGAACCTGGTGAACATAATCAAGAAAGTACTGGATGAAAATAAACGGTCTTGGCATGTGCACTTAAAATACACATTATGGGAAAACCACATCAGCACTAAAAGGTCTATCAGCATTTCTCCATTTCAAATGGTCTATGGGACAGATGTTGTTCTACCTATAAACCTAGTGTTACCAGTGATGAAGTTATGGCAGGATCAAAACGAAGAACCCAATCATGTAACCAGGAGAATTAATCAGCTGATTGAGGTTCAACAGCATAGAGTTGAAGTTGATGAAAAGATGCAGAAGTACCAATATGATATGAAAGCATTGTTCGACCGCAAGGCAAAGGACAGGGAATTCCTTCTAGGTGATTTAGTGCTATGATGGGATGAAAGAAGGGAGGAAGCCGCGAAGCATAGTAAATTTGACCACCTCTGATATGGACCATTCAGGGTCTCGGCTCCAGAAGGGAAAAATTCCTTCATTCTAGAAAATATAGACGGAGAAGTCCTTCACGCCCCTGTCAACGGGCAGTATCTAAAGAATTACATGACCTAACAGTC
>ML785614.1:192705-216229 GCA_009831015.1 Picea engelmannii | reverse complement strand
TCTGAAAACATGCCAACAGAGCGCACCTTTTTAATTTTGAATTTTATGAAAAGAAGTGTAATAAATGTATGGACGATGAGGCCATCCCCAAAGATACTTTCGTATTGAAATATATTTAATGTATATATAGGAGGTACAGGTCTCTAGCTTATCTCTGATCTATTTTGTAAATGCTCATTAATATGACAGGAGAGTAGTAGGTAGGAAGGAGGGAAGGCTCAAAAATCCCCTTCATGTATATTTTTTTGTTTTTGTTCATTTGTTGGTGTGGCTCATTTTTGTAATAGTTTTTATTGAGAGAGAGGGGGATCTATTGTTGTAGAGAAATAGAGAGAGCATTGTACATGTTTTTTTAAAGAAGCAATGGAGGACTTCCTATATCTATGTATTTTATCAATTGAATGAATAGAATGAAGAATATTTGATCTAAAATATCGGTTGTTGTTGTTATTGTGTTTATCTAAATGAATGGTAGGATTTATGTTCATTTAAATTCTCTGTTTATACTTGTTCTTATGTTTTCAAGTGAATTTTATGGTTAAATGTATGATTTTTTGAAGTAAGAATAAGTTTCAATTGTTTCTCTTCTAAGAAATCATGCAAGGAGTGCACATTGTTTTGCAAGGAGTGCGTTGACAGAGTTAAGTTTAACTCAAAGAAGCTCAGGAGAGATAACGTTAGACCTTTGATAGCAACAATGTAGAGGAAGCACAGAGCCATGCAAGGAGTGCACAAGTAGAGTCGGTTCTAGACTCATTGCTCATAGAAAGACAGTTGAGTGTTGTAGAGTTTCAAGACTCCAAGCGGGCACCCAAGGCTTCAAAAGCCTTGGAGGAACAAGCTCAGGAAAGATAGCTACCATCAACATCATGGAAGGAAACTTAGGAAATTACTAAGCCCAAACCTTTTACAGTGCAGGATGTGTGAACAGAGGATAGTTCAAGGTCTCATATACCTCAGAAGTTAAGCTCAGGAGGGAAAGTGCTAGAATCCTTTAAGGGGAAGGATATTTGGGAGGAAGGGAACTAGTCTAGCATCTAGAACTTTTGAAGCCTTGAAGAGATCTAGACTATCAGATCCAGGGAGGAAACGTGGTGCCAGATCCTCACTATGGAGGAGAGGCACTCTGGGGAAACGTTCATGTAGTGAAACACAAAGTCCTAAATCCTGAAATAAAATTCCATCGTGACAATCGATCTTGGAGCAGACACACATCAGAGATTCATGTATTCAGAGGAAGGGCCCTTCGGGAAAAATCTTGTGAAATGGTGTAAGAACTTTCGAAGACAGAAGGCCAGAGTTCACCACAATCGTCAATCATGGAAAAGACATGTGTCGACAGATCACGTATTTGGATGGAGAGTACTCTGCGAGAAAGGCAAGAGGGAACGTTGACTTGAAGTCACCCGAAGCTATGGGGGCGGGACACATCCTGACTGTCGATTTGAAGCAGGGCACGTGGAGCCTGATCCATAGCTTCGTCTATAGGACACTTTGAGAATTTGGAGTAGTGCTTGACGCCATAAGTTCTGAAACCCGAAATCTTAGCACCTTTGGGTTAAGCGTCAAGTCATAGCCGAGGTCACATGAAGGAAAGGGCCTAGCGGAGGGGGGTTAGCACATGTCTTATAAATTTTTAAAAATAAGAAAAAAAAAACGTGGGTCTATTGCTTAGACCTATGGTTGGAATTGGGGTCTTGTGTATATGTTTTTGGAAGCTCATCAAGAGACCAATAGTAAATTCGACTCCTAACTGGTTGATCCTTGATCGAGAGGTAGAGAATACCCTGAGAGGAGAAGGCGATTTGCATCATCTGACAATGGAGGTGAATATTGCAACAATTATTTTGACGATTATTGTTCATACCATGGGAATTGTAGAGAGAAGACAGTTCCAAGAACACCATAAGAGAATGGTGTGTCAGAAAAAATGAATAGGACAATCATGGAGCATGTAAGGAGTATGATATTGCATGTTGGTTTTCCCTTATAGTTATGGGTAGATGTTGTAGATATTGTTGTTTACTTAATAAACATAGGACCTTCAGGCTCTTTGGAAGGTAGAATTCCAGAGGAGGCATGGACAGATAAAAAGGTAAACTATTCTTTTTTGAAGACTTTCGGTTGTGAATCATTTGTCCATATTGATAAAGAAAATAGAACAAATCTTGAGGAAAAATCCAAGAAGTGTACCTTTATTGGATAAACTGTTAATGATTTTGGTTATCGCTTATGGGATTATGAAAATAACAAAATCATTTGGAGTAGAGTTGTCATATTCAATGTGAAGGTCATGTACAAACATCAGTTGCAGGGAAAGAAACAGGAAAAAGAAAAACCAGAATACACAGTGCTTGATGAGATCACTGAAAAAGAAACTTCAAAGGTACTAGAAAATCAAAATGTACAACAACAGCATCAGCAGGTACCTCAAACTCTTGCAAGTGTTGTTAGAAGATATACCAGGTTAAGTAGAACCCCTAAACGATACTCTCCTTCGTTGTATTATTTATTGTTGACTAGTTATGGTGAACTAGAATGTTATGAAGAGGCAATGCAGGTAGCCACCAAAAATAAGTGGGAGCAAGGCATGAAAGAGAAAATGGATTCCTTGGTAAATAACCAGACTTGGGACTTAGTTATGTTTCATGCAGGAAAAAGATCATTGCAGAATAAATGGGTTTACAAGTTGAAGGAAGAAGATGGAGGAAAAAAGAGGTACAAGGCTATATTTGTTGTAAAGGGGTTTGCACAAAAGAAAGGTATAAATTTTGATAAAATATTTTCTCTTGTTGTTAAAATGACTTCAATTAGGACTATTTTAAGTCTTGTGGTAGTAGAAGATTTTCATCTTGAGAAGTTAGATGTAAGAACATATTTTCTCCATGGGGATTTGGAGGAAGATATTTATATGCAGTAGCCACAGGGGTATGAGTTAAAAGGAAAGTAGAATTTGGTATGCAAGTTGAAGAAGAGATTGTATGGCATAAATCAAGATCCAAGGCAATGGTATTTAAATTTTGACAGGTTTATGACAGGATAAGGTTATAGTAGATTCCATTCTGATCACTGTGTTTATTTTAAAAGGCTAGAAAATGGAAGTTATATTATATTGTTATTGTATGTAGATGACATGCTTGTTGCAAGGTCTAATATGCAGGATATAAATGTGCTCATGAAGAAATTAGCTAATTCATTTGCAATGAAGGATTTGGTTGTTGCAAAGAAAACCCTTGGTATGAGAATAAAAAGAGACAGGAAAAATCACAAATTGACATTGTCTTAGGGTGAGTAAATAGAGAAGGTGTTGGAGAGGTTTAGAATGCAGAATGAAAAAATAGTTAGTACACCTTTGGCCAGCCACTTCAAATTAACTAAGGAAATGTGTCCCAAGACACGGGAGGAGATAGAATACATGTCCAAGGTCCCTTATTCATCAGCAGTTGGCAGCTTGATGTATGCGGTGGTTTGCATAAGACCAGATATTGCACATGCAGTGGGATTTGTGAGCAAGTATATGAAAAATCCAGGTAAAGAACATTAGGAGGCAGTAAAGTGGATTCTCAGGTATTTTAGAGGTAATGATACTCATGAATTATGTTTTGAAGGTTCAAACATTGTTCTACAGTAAGTTGGATTTCAAAACTATAAAATATTGTTTCACTTTCAACAACAGAGGCAGAGTATGTTGTTGCTACAGAGGCTAGTAAAGAGATGATTTGGTTACATAGGTTTATGGAGGAATTGAGAAAGAAGCAAGATAATAACAATTTGTACTGTGATAGTGAGAGTGTCATTCATATTTCAAAGAGCTCAGTCTTCCATTCGAAGACTACGAATATACATCTCGGGTACCATTTCATATGATCCATCTTGGAAGATGGACATTTGAAGTTGGAAAAGATACACACTAGCCAGAATCCTGCAGACATGTTAACAAAGGGAGAAACTACGGAGAAACTGGGTTCCTGCTCAGTTTTAGTTGGTATTCAAGCATGAAGATGAAGATGAGAAATTTTTCAGGTCCAAGAAGGATCATAGTCCATCATATACAACAATAGTGGATTTTTTGATATCAATCTCCAAGTGGGATATTGTTGGTTGTGGAGCCTGATTATCTTCCCGATTCAAAGGTCTTTGTTTTCAGTCGTGTTTATACTCCATGAAGACTTTACACCCCGGAAGAATGTACATTCCTCCACACGAGGGAGTGTAGAGGGAGGTTACCTCCCCTATGAGGTCCGATGGAAATCATTCCTTGATGGGGGTTTGGGGGTGAAGCCCCTAATGGAAATATTGCCTTGTAAATGTCTATTGTAATTTCATAGTAAATATGGACCATTCATTATAAGGTTGCAGATCTGATGGTAGAAGTTATGTTAGAGTTTTTTTCCCTAGAAGGAAACCCTCTTTTGTGATGGAAATGTATTGCAGTTATGTATGATTGTGAATATTTTTTTTTGAGAGAGGAGACTGTGAGATAAAGAAGAGGAAGTTACAGTGGGTGTGTTGTAGGTTGTATCCCTTCATTTGTTGGATAATAATAAAGGAAGGACTTGGCAATTTTTCTGGTGGACGTATCCCACACTAGGTGAACCACGTATATCTGTGTCTCTATTGTATTGTGTATATTATGTGTTTTATTTACACATTTGTTTTATTGTATTGCTTCACGATATTGTTTTTCTAACATGTGTATTTGTATTTGGATATATATTACTTGTTGCATTTTTGTGATGAAATGGTGAGATTATATTAGAAGGTTTTAAACGTAATTTAATATTAATATTAGGTTTTGGTTTTAGTATAGAATAATTAAGGGTAACTTGACCCATAACCAGTTAAAATCACCATTTACAACGGAAAAGGATTTAATTGGGACCCTGAGCGAGCGATATTCCCAAATGTTGATTATGGTCATTTTTTCTGATCAACATTTTTGGCGCTAGAAGAAGGGCCTAAGATAATGAATGGCCAAAAAAACACAGAAAATTGATAGCCATCCTAAGAGATCAATGTTGCCCTCAATATCTCTTCCAAATTCCACATCCTCATCTAGATATGCCTTTATAAATCCTAAAGTTCTTCTTCTTCAAGCTAGTGTTACTCAAATTCCAACTCATTCATCTCAATCAGAATATATTGTTTGAAGATAATCCAGTAGTTCTAATATTGTTAACCTATTATCTGGAATTTTGTCGAAACCCCTATTTTCACCTGAAGTACAACGAATCATAAAGAAAATAGAAACTCTCATAAATCAGGGTGATTCTTCATAGGGATCTGTAGAAACTGGTAATTCAGTTATTCATGATCGCGGAGTCTTAAATATAGCACAAAGTCAAAGGTTAGGTGTTGAACCTCTTGAATTCCCATTGCATTCACAACCACCTAGAAGACTTCTTACCACATCTGGTGGTGGTAATCATCCACCAACTCCTCCAGATATAACTTCACTCCTTCTACCATCACCATCGTCCCCTCATCCTACCACTATGGCAGGTAAACAACCAAGGAGACCCTGGAGAAAACTAGGAGGAGTTAATGTTCCTGGAAATCAACATGATCTTCCGATAAATCCTTATAAATGGTTACCTAAATTTGATCCTACATCAAAACAAGCTCTAGATGAACATATCAGTAAATTTATGTTAGCCATTAAACTCAAAGGTGTTGAAGAAGAATATGTGGTCTGTAGGCTATTTCCCTATACTTTTGAAGGAGAGGCTTCTACTTGGTATTTTTCATTGCAGTCTAATTCAATCGTGAACTGGGATACTTTTGAAGATCTATTTATTAAAAAAATTGGTGATGATTAAACTTCATCCACTTTACTGGTAGAATTTTCCAAGATCAATATGGGTTCAAAAGAAAAAAATTAAAGATTTTAATCAAAGGTTTCCTAAACTTTATAATAAAATGCCTCATACTTCAAAACCTGAGGTTGATATTCAAATCGATTTTCATTCTTCTACTTTTCCAATATCAATTGCTATGTTTTTTAAATGAGCAGCCAAGAATACTTCAACTAAAGCAATGCAGGAAGATTTGGAGGTTGAAAAGGAAATGTCTAGCATCACAAATAAATTATCAGTTGAAGAACCAAGGTCTTTTCAGACAGTAAGGAAGGCGATTATGAAAGAAGAAAAGAAGGATAAGGATTATTTTGATATGGATAGTCTTTAGAAGATTATCAAAACAATAGCCAACGAAAAGGTTGACGTTAAAGGAAAGCTTGTTGAAGTGTCCAATAGACCATTTAGACCTTTCGTCAAGAAGAATGTACAAATACCTCCTAGTGGTCAGATTTCTACTCTTGAAAGTGACGAAGTTAATGCAAATGAATAAGAGGTTGATGAAGATGAAGTACGAGATACAAATATTTTCTGGGATATCAATGGAAATTTTTTATGAAGAAGAAACTCATGAATCTCTTACTGCTCAAACCAGAAGAAAAGGTTCACCTTCAACTTCTAGATCTTCTCCATCAACTTATATTGTTTCAAATAAAGAATCGAATGAAGACAGGTTAGCTTCTAAGACTAATCATTGTTGATAAGATTGAATGTGATATTGTAGAGGATATGAAAAAGACAAGATCAAATATTTCTTTGTTTGAATTAAGCAAGCTAAAATCTCAAAAGAATAGTTTGTTAAAAGTTTTAGGTGCTACTGATAAATAATATATACCATCTTCTGTGGTAGAAAATAAAGAAAAAAAGGAAACTACTCAGAATTATTCATTTAATAGACAAGTTGATGCAATATTGATTGGTGATAGATCCAATTCACATACTCCTCCTTTCCTTCTTACTTTTGAAATATTTAACAAAAATGTACACAATTTTCTGGTTGATTCGGGTGCATCATTGAATATTATGCCTTATTTTGTTTGTCTTCAAATTAATGCTTAAACACAAAAATCAGCTATACATATTGTTCAGCTAGATAGAACAAAAGTAAAGGTGTTAAGAGAATTAAAAGAGGTTATGATTGGACTTTCTTCGAATCCTAAACTATTTCATATCATTGATATCATAATTGTTGGCATTCTTGATGCCTATGGTTTGATTTTAAGTCGAGATTGGTACGCAAAACTTAATGGTTATTTCTCCATGGATTGGTCACACCTTTGGCTTCCTTATAATGGAAAACCTAACCAGACCAGGATTGATAGGGAAAAACATATTAAATTTAATGTTACTGATTTGGAAGGATAAAATGAACCTGATATTTTTGACAATTCCATGATAGGAAATTACTCAGTTGATTCATTATTTGGAAATTTTGTTGCTCAGGTTTCTCCTTTTCAGCAAAATTCTGGTTCAGAAATCGAAAAAAATTCTCAAACTGATTTTTCTCATTGTGTAAATTTTGTAGATACCGCTGTGAAATACCCATTTTGGAAATTATACTTTGATGGTTCGAAATTTAATGACGAAGCTGGTGCAAGTTTCATTTTGGTTAATCCTACTAGAGAAAAAAAATGATGTTAACTTGCAGATTTGAATTTCAATGTACTAATAATATTGTTGAATATGAAGGTTTGGTACAAGGTATTAACAAGACTATCAAAATGAATGTGTGAGATATCTTGGTGTATGGTGATTCTGAGATCATTATTAAATAGGTAAAAAATTCGATTCATTGTGTTTCCAATCATTTGAAGAATTACTGACAATTAGTAGAAGATCTCATTTACATTTTTTCATCATTTAACATTACTCCTCTTTCGAGATTGCAAAATGCTAGTTCTCATTTGTTAGCAAATGTTTCGGTAGAATTCATTTTTAAGCCTTCAATACCATACAATATTACTAATTGGCGATTTTTCAATGATGATGAAGATATTGTTAATTTCTTGAGTTCAAAGGGAACATATGATGGTAATCTCATCGATGAATAATCTCATGATCATGATTTGAATCAATCCCTTGAAGGTAATGAAAACAAATCTAAAAACATCATTCCCAAGTTTGTGGTTAAGTTAGAATATTTTTATGATCTCAAAGATAGATTCAAAAAACCAACCAATTGCAAAACTAATAGCTCTACTATGAATGTGGAGATCGTTAATTTGGGGACAAATCAGAATCCTCAAAATTTTGACTTCGGTTTAGGTTTTTCATCTTAGGAAAGGATCACTTTCATTGATCTTATCAAAAAATACAAGGATGTTTTCACATGGTCATATTCTGATTTAAAAACCGTTGATACATCCATAATTCAACATACAATTCCTATGCTTTCAGAAGAAAAACATGTGCAACAAAAACTTAGAAAGATCCATCCAAACCTTGAATCTCAAATCAGAAATGAATTGAATAAGTTATTAAAAGATAAAATTATTTCTTTAGTAAGACATTCTAAATGGGTGCCTAATCTTGTTCCCGTTAGGAAGAAGAATGGTGACATTCAAATTTGTATTTATTTCAGGATTCTTAATAGATATTCTAAAAAAAGATAATTTTCCATTACCTCCTATGGAACAAATTCTCCAATCAGTTTATGGTTATGAAATGATGTCATTCTTAGATGGTTTTTTGGGGTATAATCGGATCTTAGTACACCCAAATGATAGACTTAAAACCACATTTAGAACCAAATGGGCTACATATGCTTATCAAAAAATACCATTTGGATTACTTAACAATGGTGCAACTTTTCAGCGAGCGATGGATATTGCTTTTAGAGGACCGATTAATAAGTTTGTTGTCATATATCTCAATGATATTAATGTTTATTCCAAAAAAATGTGCAGATCATATATATCATTTAAAACGGATTTTTGAAAGGTGTTGAAGATATGGTATCTCTTTGAATCCTAAAATTTCATTTTTTGCGCTCCAAGAAGGTAAATTGTTGGGATTCATTATGTCTAAAGAAGGAATTAAAATTGAACCTTCTATAATCAAAGCTATATCTGAAATTTCACAGCCTCATAATAATAAATATATGCAATCGTTTCTTGGCCAAATCAATTTTGTAAGACGTTTCATTCTTGATTTTTCTCAGATTGTTTTACCCTTACAAAACATGATAAAAATGAATTATGTTTTTAAATGGAATACAATTGAAAATCAAACCTTTGATTCTATCAAATAATCGATTATTCAAGCTCCTACTTTTCTTTCTCTGGACTATCATAAAGAATTTAGTTTATATACTTTCGCTTCTGATCAATATTATGCAGCTATGCTTGTTGATACTGAGAGGGGGGTGAATCGGTATCAAGTACAATTTAGAACATTTTTAAACTTATACTTAAACCATTCAACTATATCCAATGAGCAATGAACAATAGTATAAGAGTTACACCAATACACCACAATACACCATGCACAATATATGAGAAATAATCAATAGTTATTGTTCAAGGGAAGTAATGACTTCCAAAGGTAGCTACAGCTTCCAAATGTAAAGGGAGGGATAAAAATCCAAGAGGAAGATACAATCCTCCAATATCAAGAGATATTTGAACTCTCCATCCTTGCCCCTTCCTTCCACCCAAGAATATATGAGAGATAATAAAACTTTACATTAAATCATTACCATCAACCAATCATCACATAGAACCTGATAATGCTTCCTGAGACTTCTTCAATTTATGAAAATATTCAATTCTTGGAGTACTCTGATCCTGTATATAATATTACTCAATGTATTCTCTAAAAATCCTCCAAGTTTCACTTCTTGAATCCTCCCCAAAAAGAAGTTATAAAAAGAATGGTAGACTTTATTCAATTCTGGTCTATTTAGGAGACCGAACTTGTACATAATGCCCCGCGCTAAATATTTAACATATGATTTTGAAACTCACACACAAGAAACTAAATTCTATACTATTTCTAATGAAATTTGTCCCACACAATTTGGATTCTCGATGAATAAGTTATGACTATTTTACCTGGAACACCTGTTTATTGACTATCTTCGGGACTTGTCACAAACCCTATCTTCCACAGAGTGTATCTCCATAATTATAGTGAATCAAGAGCTTAAATATTTACAAAAGGTACCTTGATATGTCTTCTCAATACCATAGTGATTTCACCATCTGAAACGTTCTATAAAAAAAGTTATAGCAAAAATGTTAAGATGACCTAAAAATAACATACCTTAGAACACATCACCAAAAGACTTCTTCCTCCCTTGAAATCCGGCCTTTTTTACTTCTTATTTTCTCTGAAATTCGACTTGTATCAAAATGAATGTATAATTATGTTTATTTATACCATTTATGTCGATTCATTTTAACATTAGGGCCGACATGACACTTTCTTATTTTGTAATTCTTTTCTTTAATTATCTTCAGGGCCTACATGTACTTCCTTATTTAATTCACTTTGTCATCTTCAAAAATTAATTTCTCCCCAACCATGAGGATCCATGTGACGTGCCACATACCACCGGAAACAACATGATTTATATTATCCATTCATGTGTGTTTTATATGCATGTGCATTGTACTTCATGTCCAAATACCTTTATCAATCTTGCAGTTCAAAACCCATGAATAGGGTTGACATCAATGACAACAACCAATCTTCCAACAATCTCCCCCTTTGTCATTGATGGAAACACTGTTACATGTCAAAATTGCTCAGATGGATAAGTGTCGCATTGTCCCTATCAACTGTCGTAAGTGTCGCATCTTCCCTATCAACTTTCGCAAGTGTCGCAAGTTGATCACCGGTGTCGCAAACGAAGTTCAAACATGATGTCGTGATAATGACACTAAGGAAGCACTTATGGCACGTCACATAACTCATTTGAAGGAAGAGAACTGGTTCACTGGGATCAAAAGAATCTTGACACCTGAAAGGAGCCCTGAAACCGAGGTTTGGAGAGGGAACGCTCCCCTAATGCAGCTACAGAAGCGCTGGCGCTCCCCTATAATGTCTTAGGGAGCGTTATAACGCTCCCTATACCCTTTTGGAGGAGCGTTGCTCATCTTAAGAGCGTTGGCGCTTCCCTAAGGCCTGCCAAGGAGCGCTACAACTCTCTGAGACCCCTTCTGAAGGAGCGCTCCCTATTCTGGGTCAGTTGTTAGCCCGTTGAGAAGAATAAGGAGAGGAACATTCGAGATTAGGAGGCTATTGTGCTTGAATTCTTGTTCTCATCAACAAATCCCTGATCTATGGAGAAGGTTCCCAACTGGTTCTAAACATAACTCAAGAGGTTAGGCTCCTCCCAACCTATATAAGCAGGCTCTATGATGGTGGAAAGGGGGAAGAATTGAATATGTGAAAATTATGATCTTGGAGGAAACTTACAGTTAGCCAAAGGAGATTGATCAGTGAAGCTGTTGTTATTCAGGTCTTGGATCTTTCAGGCAAGGGTTAGACGAAGGGGACTTGACGAAGCTGTCGCATTCGCATCTACGATTGTAAGCACTGTTGTCGTTATTCTCATTAATATGACACGCTTGGCCTATTTCTTTCTAGTTTGTGTCTGATGTTACATGAACTTATCATTTAATGGTAGATCTGTTTTCAAGCTAATATCAATAGAGTAGGAATTAGTTGTATCTTGCTTTGTCCACAGAACTCGGCGAGGAGCAAAGGATTGGAGAGCAACTCGGAGCGTGCAGGGACAAACATCGATAACAGGTAATTCTATCATCCTTCCTTCTCGTGTGTTAGTTTAGATAGATTTGAAAGAAATTCAGTGTCCACGTTAAGCATTTTTCTGTCTAGGGTTAAGGTCAAGCTCTAGAGGTCGATCTACTTGTCCACAGGCAGATTTTCCTACAACAGAAATTGGCGACTCCACTGGGGAAATAGCCTCAATTCAAAACCTCTTGTTTGGATTTTTCTCCTCATTGACCTTGTTTTGTCCCTTGATTGTTTCAGACCTGGTTTACCCCTCTTTGATCAGTTTCATGAGCTGATTGGCTCCTTGTCCCATCATACTCAGCATCCTTGTCAAGTTGGAACTTCAATTTTCGAAATTTCTTGACATTTCTGGAACTTTTAGACCCTGGCGCCACTGTCCTAGTGTTAACAGAGTGCCAGCGCTCCTAAAGGCTTTGCACAGAGCATTATAACGCTCCTTTCCCTTGGCAACAGAGCGCCAGCCTCCTTTGGCCCAGAAACCTCCAAAATTTGTATTTTTTGGATTTTTGCCTCTGTGTTCTTCTGCTGAGTGATCTTGAGAGTCAATTTTTCTTCCTTTTTTACCTTGATATCTGTCTTTTTGAAGGATAAACACCTTTTTGATTGGATCTTGCCGCCTTCTTCACTATTTTTCAATAGGTTTTCCCTATTGAGTGAAATTTGAGATTTATGCATTGTTCCTCTCTCCTCATCAGTTGAGTGAAAAACCTTGGTGAAGGTCATCAAAGGCCTATAGACATTTCCATATTGATTTGAGTCAAGGTCCTTATTCTTCAATTTTTCCTTTTGGGTGTGAAATATTTTGTTTTCTCTTTGATTGTTTCCCTTTTTTCGCTTTTTCGTTTGATTGATACGAAGGGTGTATTGTTTGTGTTACTTTTGCTTATGCTAGTTTGGTTTTCATTTATACCAAGGAGATAATTAGTGAAGATAAGCATTGTGATTATATTGATCATCATCTATACGCAAACAATAAAGATATCTTAGTGATTGATTGAGCATATTAGAAGGCATTTAAAAGTTTTGCGTTACATCAGAATTTGATTGAGAAAAAGAATCATTTGAGGGCATTCCGTAGTTGTGTTTGTTAGTGAAAGAACTCTCTCTCTCCCTTAGCTAGATGTTCATCGAAAGGAAATGATTGCTTATCATGCTTGATGCACTCTTTGGGTCAGAGTCTTAATTCCACTTGTTTCACTTCCATGCACCCCTTTTTGTGTAAAGAACAGCCACTAAAATCAACGTTAATTAAAAATCATCTAGAACTTTTTCTTTGATAGAATCCTCCACCAACAGTAGAATAGGTGTAGTACTTTGGATCAGGGCTGTGAGCATAACTCTCCAAAGTTTCTAAAACAAACATTAGCATCCTGAGTTAGGGAGAGCAAATCCAGTTATCGTATAAGTCTGCCTGGGATCCCCCTCTCACACAGGGGTTACACACGAGGTTGCATTCGAGTAAGCTACGGGGACTAACCCTCCGTGGTTTAACTGTTTGTGGTGGTATGATCGTATTATGGGGGTCACTTTGAGGTAAATCCACAATTACTGTGTGGAAGCTTCTTAGTTGATTTCAGGGTTGATACCCTGCCCGTACGTTCGGATCGAACTGTCGATTGTTCCCGCCCAGGGGCTGACTGCGAATTGGTAACCTTAGTGGCCATAATCTTTAGGTTCTTACACAAGGTGACGGTGACGGGAAGTCTCACTGTACCTGGAGTAGACATTGGTCAAACTCACTCGGGCTCTTTGGAGGGTAAATCCACAATTATTGCGTGGAAGCTTGCACCAAGGCGTAAGTCCGTTAAGCAGGTCGTCGTTGTAACTGTTCCACCCTATCCCCACCCCTTATGGACTTGATCACGCGACGTTGGATTTCATCACCAACTAGTATGGTCATCAAAAGAAGGTCCTGTTTGCTTGGTTGTGATTCTTAGATATTTTTTTAGCGTGTGCTATTTCTTTTCGCTAGTTGGCCATAGATTTATTTCGTCGACTCTTGTCCACCAACATCGACCCTCCACGACGCTCGCAGAGGCTACAGGGGCTTCCTCCAGAAGATATGGAAGGAGACACCCCTTTACCCACTCATTCTACGAAACCATCTCCTCAACAGAGCGAGGTTCAAAACACCACATTTTCCTGGGAAGACGCTTTTGTCACAACTGCGGATCCCACTTCGACGACCCCTCTCAAACCACTGCTACTTCGTTTGGACTCCCTCGGGAACGTTATAGACGAAGAAGTCCCACGATTACCAGAGAGGCTTATTACCGAAACATACATGGGATCCACACAACCCATCTTTGGTGAGGAATATAGGACTCCTGTTCATCCTAGTGCCACAGTAAATACCAGTCCTACACCCGCTCGTTCTATTTGGAGGACTCCATCGGGGCGTAATATTTATGAACATTTCGAATCCATTCGACAACCGTTCCGTCCTGATAACCTTCTTGGTGAAGCAGGACCATCTGGTCAAACCATGAGTCACCCAGTCGATCGGGTTGTTAACCCTACTATTCCCCTCCAAATGGCCCAGTCCACAATGGCCCCGCACATTCCGACCATCCCTGCCAGTAATGCGGTAGTTAGTCAAACCCCGATTGGCACACCTGTAACACCAAGACCTAATCTCCCTTTTGGATTTAGGGCACTGAACACATCCGCTATCACCACTGCCCAAACCACTACTCAAATGGTACTGGGAAGTTCCATACCTATCCAACAACCTGGAGGGACTGTCCTTGGTGGTCCTAACCCAATCGGCAATACTGGCCAATCTTTTACGGCTGGCCCTCAAATCCAGGGAACTCTACCTCAAGCTGGGGGGCATCCTCCCACAGGAGGACAAATTCCATTCGGGGGGCACCCTCATGCTGGGGGGCAACCTCAAGTCGGAGTCCACCATCATCCACAAGGACAAAATGTGTCTTTTGCACCCAATCCATGGAGCATCCCTTTTCAAGGAAATCCGCATGCCTCCACAGGACAAAATGTGCCTACCGCACCTAACCCGTGGAGCGTTCCCCTTCAAGGAAACCCACATGCCTCCACGGGGCATAACGTTCAGACTTCGCAACAACCCCCTCATGGACAAATGCCCAACCCAACATATAATCCCCAAAACCCATCCGGTTATCCTCCGCTCACAAACACTTCTCAAAACGTCTCAAATCCTATGTACCTTGGTCAAAACCAACCCAACATGAGAGGGCCCACGAGTTATAACTATCCACATAACCCAGTATTGGGCCCCACCGGTGTCCCTCTGTCGCACCAGAATTACCCACAGGTTAACCGACAACTACCCTTTTTAGCCACCCTGGACCTTCCAGATCTATCTCGGTTAACGAATGATCCCATTCATCATTCTATGGTTTGGCCAGCCATTCCAGCAAAACTGCCTTCTGATATCCCCAAATTCGACGGAAATTCAGGAGAAGACCCAAACAACCACGTTATGACCTTCCATTTGTGGTGTTCATCAAACTCCCTCATGGACGACTCGATTCGTTTGCGTCTTTTCCAACGAACACTTACGGGTTCCGCCGCAAAATGGTATATTGAATTACCACGCGCATCCTTTCATGATTTCAACTCTCTCGCTATGTCCTTCCTCACTCATTTCCAACTGCCCATCCGATACGAGACGGGTACTAAACTGTTAACCTCTCTTCGTCAAACAACTTCCATACACATCTCCGATCATATCCATGAATGGAGAAGACGACGAAGGCTAATTCAAGCGGTCATCCCTGACCAATTATTAGCGGAATGGTTCACGAAATCATTATTACCCCAGATAGCTCGTGACATTGCCATGGGCGGAGTGGTCACCGAGGAAGAAGCCATCGCCCGAGCTCAGTACCTAGACTTAGTCTATTCACAATCCGGTACTCTGTATGAGTTGATACCGAACGCTACCCGTGCCACTAATGACCCATCTAAACCATCGACCGCTTCGCATGCAGATGGAGTTATTGGCTCTGTCAAGACTCAATCTCCCACCCAGTCCACTGGAACGATTCAGCGGCCCACCTCAATGGCTACTCCCAGTCCGATTGCACCCTCTTCTACCCCCCCACCACAAACTCATGTCTCTGATGTGAACGTGGTCCAATCAACCTCGTCACAACAACTCGGGGGAAAGAAGAAAGCGAGAAACAAAACAAAGAAGAATAATAACAACGAACAACCCAAAACCCAAACACAAACCCCTACTGCCGGAAAACAACCACAGCGAAAATCGAAATTCCCGTTTCTCATTTGTGGTGACGATCACTACACTCGAGATTACCCACATCGCGATGAAGTGGCCAAACTTTTTAAAGGAAATTCAAAACCCGTTGTGCTTACTCATCCTTTTCCGCAGCAACAATCGTTGGTTGCACAAACCCCCACGCCAGGGGGCAACTCCAACCAACCCCACGATGAAGCCTCGACAAGCGCACACATTTACATGTTCAACGGGGTTAATCTAACCACTCATTCTACGACATAGGACATGCCAGTTAAACCCGATAAGCCAAAGACCGCTAATGGCTCTTCGCCAGATCCTTTACCATCCTCTATTAATCCTCCATCTGTCAGCCCTCCATCCGAGCCACTTCAGATTGAGAAACCATATTTTGACTCCATCCTCCACCCTCCTAAGAGCACCATCCGGAAATCCACTTTCAATCCTAATTCACGGGCTGCCCAAAACTACAATATCGTAGAATATTTGGCCCAAGCTCCATGTGCCATGTCCGCGTTCGAAGTTCTACAACATTGTCCAAATCAATGTAGGACGCTCTTAGCTGCCATTGGCGCTTTCGATCCCGAGTCATCAAACTACATCACGTTTAATCTGGATGATTATCAACCACGACTCTCCCACCAGCTAGCTTTCCAAATCGATGTTGTTGTTCATAACCAACAAATTCATCGAACTATCCTGGATGAGGGAGCCTCTACCTGTGTCATGTCTCTAGCCTGTTGGAAAGGTTTGAAATCACCTGCCCTTAATAAATCCCCTACGATGTTACGCGCCTTCGATGGATGAGGTTTCCATCCTCACGGATTACTACAATCCCTCGCCATCCAATTGGGCGGAAAAACTGTTACCATTGATGTCGAGGTGGTCGATGCTCCCCTCGACTAAAATCTATTACTCGGAAGAAGTTGGTTTTACGCGATGACCGTCGTCGCCTCATCGGTGTTTCGATGCGTTCAATTCCCTCATCAAGGCAAAATTGTTACCATCGATCAGCTTGATTTTTTCACACCCGACGCCCGCATCCCTGCTACCAACAATATTCTGTTTCTGGGAGACCACATGATTACGTATGAAAGCGTTGGTGTTGGCTTATTGAAAGATTCTAGCCTCATGGGTACTTTCCCTACACCACTTCCACCCACCGCACATCATCTTGCCGTCGTCAATATGATCTCGACTATGCCCTATCAATCCTTGGAATCCTCTGATCCTTGGGTTGTGCCTAGTCCTTTGGAATTCGATGAGCTCGGAGACACGATGCCACTAAGCCCAGCCGAGGCCGCATACGTAGCCATTCAATCTGCTTCTCCCTCTTCAAACACTTCACATTTATTGGCACCCGATACTTATTCGGTGCCCTCGTGGTTAGATTCCCTATCATCCGCTGTCGATTACATTTCTCAGATTTTTCCTTCGGACGAATCGATCATGGAACTGCTCAACATTAATGATTTGCCCTGGGATGACAACCACCATCGATCCTCTTTTCTTCCACCATTGGAATAAGTGCAAGACATACGATCTGTCTTCCCCCCCGATGTTACCGATGCTCCACAATCCCCTATCCTCACTCAAGATACTTTCTCTGAGGGGACATGGGTAACATTTCTACCACAATCACGATTGACATTTCAGTCAAAGAAGGTGTCGTGGAAAACATCAACCTTGGTGCTAATTTCACACCCGACGAAGTGGTCTCTTATACCGCTTTATTCAAGGAATTACGTGATGTCTTCGCATGGAGTTACGAGGAAATGCCAGGGATCGATCCTTCGATCATCATACACGAAATCAAAACTTACCCTGACGCAAAACCGGTTCGACAGAAACTCCGCCCGGTTCACCCTAAGAAACTGGCAGCTATAAAGGCAGAAGTTGAAAAACTTCTAAAATCTAGCTTCATCTATCCTGTCCCTTTGACGAAATGGGTCTCCAACCTCGTTCCGGTCGCTAAGAAACAAGGGACCATCCGTGTTTGCATAGATTACCGTGATCTTAACAAAGCTTGTCCCAAGGACAACTACCCTACACCTTTTATCGATCAGATCATCGATAATTGCGCGGCAAGCGTAATCTTCTCTTTCATGGATGGCTTTTCTGGATACAACTAGATTGAAATCTTACCCGCTGATCAACATAAGACGACCTTCATCTGCCCTTGGGGAACGTTCGCATACCGAAAGCTACCTTTTGGCCTTAAAAATGCTGGTGCTACTTTCCAGCGAGCCATGTCCTACGCTTTCCACGACATCAAACATATCGCGGAACCTTACCTCGATGATTTACCCGCCCATTCATCCAACCGACCCAATCACATCGGTCACTTGCGGGCAATTTTTCTTCGATGTCGCTTCTATCGTATTCGTCTGAACCCACATAAATGAATTTTCGCTGTCAAATCCGACAGACTCCTCGGTTTCATCGTCTCCAAAGATGGGATCAGGGTGGATCCCCTAAAGATCAAGGCCATTCTAGCCTTACCTCCACCCACCAACTTAACTCAACTTCAAAGTTTGCAAGGCAAAGCAAACTTTCTTCGTCGTTTCATCTGCAATTACGCCGAGATTACTAAGGGATTCATGCGGCTACTGCAAAAGAACATCCCTTTCATATGGGATGACACCGCCCAACGGTCATTCGACGCTCTCAAGCACGCTTTGACCCATGCTCCTTTGTTACACCCTCTCGAATACACAAAGGATTATATCCTTTACTTGGCCGCTTCTACTTCCACCATTGCAATGGTGTTAGTCCAAGAGGATTCTAACGGCGAAGAACATGTAATTTATTATCTGAGCAAGAGTTTATCTGGACCCGAACTCAGATATTCGCATGTTGAGAAACTGGCTATGGCAGCCATCATTGCTGTCCAAAGATTCTGTCACTACATCCTATTACGCACCACCACCGTAATCGCAAACTCTAACCCCATGTACCACGTCTTGACGCGGAAAGTACTTGGGGGCAAATATTCAAAATGGATCGTTATTCTTCGAGAATTCAATCTTGAGTTTGCGAAGGCTAAAGCCAAAAAATCCCTGGTGTTCGCTGAGCTCATCTGTGCTCTTCCTCGTGTCGATGAAAACATTGAACCTAGAGATTCTCTACCTGATGAATCTCTCTTCCTCATCAGCACTTCTGATCCTTGGTACGGAGACATTCTCCTCTACCTTCAAACACAACATTTTCAGCCCAACATCTCTCGTGAAGAACGTCGACGCATCCATCACCACTCTCGCCGTTATCTCATCCTCGGTGACACTTTGTATCGCCGTGGTATTGACACCATTCTTCGGCAATTCCTGATTCATGAAGAGGCTGAACGCGTTTTGAACGATTATCACCTTGGCGCTTGTGGCGGTCACCTTTCCGGGATGGCCACAGCCCAAAAAATCTTACGTGCTGGCTACTTTTGGCCCTCGATTTTCAAAGATTTCATCAAAGCTGTCAAAAAATTCCCACCCTGCCAAATATTTAACAAGAAGGCATGCACCCACCCTACTACGCTGCACCCCATCATTGCCATCGGCCCCTTATCCAAATGGGGTATCTATTTCATGCAGTGTAAGCCTACCTCAGCCGGGGGGCACGGTTACATCATCGTCGCCGTCGACTATTTCACAAAATGGGCTGAGGCTATGCCTACCTTCCTGAACGATGGTCGTACTTCAGCTCTATTCCTCTTCAACCACATCATTACTCGTTTTCGTATACCACATGCCATTGTCACCGACCATGGTGCACACTTCAAAAACCAGATGATGAGCGAGTTACATGTCAAATTGGGTTTTCGTCATGAAAACTCATCCCCTTACTACCCTCAAGCGAATGGGCAAGTAGAAGCTATCAACAAAGTTCTAAAAACCATGATCCAACGCATGGTAGGGGAGAACAAGACATCGTGGCATTTACAACTATTTTTCGCTCTCTGGGCCTATCGCACGTCCGTGAAAACCTCAACTGGATTCACTCCTTTCCGGTTGGTCTATGGCATTGAGGCCGTCCTACCAATCGAATGTGAAATTCCATCACTCAAGTTGAAAGTAGAACTCCTGCCCCATACTTCTGCGGAAGAAGAACGATTCTTGTATCTATCTAAGCTGGACGAAACATGTCGTGATGCTGCTCTCGTTAATGAGGAAAATCAGAAACGAGTTAAGAGTCAATATGACAAATCCATCCAACCTCGAGCCTTCGCAGAAGGAGACTTAGTCCTTGTTTATGACCAAGCACACGATAAATTGGGATCAGGAAAGTTAGAACCTATGTGGCACGGTCCTTACATCGTGAAGCGTGTTTTACACAAAGGTGCTTATGAACTAGTAGACCATGATGGAATTTCCTTGGGAGAGCCCCGAAACGGGCTCTACCTTAAGAGGTACTATGCCTAGATCACCTAGCATGTGTACTTTGTACATTATTGTATTTTAGTTTGGTGTGTCTTTTCTTTCGCGTGCTCGAGTCTTTACCATTGCCACTCATGACTATGCCTGTGTTTTCATGCGCAGATGACGTCTGCCTTTCCTATCTTTTTTGGGTTCGCGGATGGCGCCAGCCGACATACCCGGAACATTGCCTCGGCGGCATGGGTTATTTATCAGTTTGACGAAGTGGTGAGTTCAGGAGGTATCTATTTAGGACCAGCGACCAACAATATGGCAGAATATCATGTTGTCATTGGATTGTTGACCCAAGCCTCCTCCCTAGGTATCTCTCATATCATTGTTTACTTAGATTCCCAACTCGTGGTTTATCAACTCAACCGCATCTATGCTATCCGTAGTCCTATCCTGCTACGTCTACACTTGCAAGTTCGCCGTCTTGAGCGAATGTTCGATTACATCGAATATAGACACATTCCTAGAGAACTCAATAGTGTTTCAGATTCGTTAGCCAATTATATTATGGATCGGTATTTAGCCCACAGATAAGATTCAAGGAAAGCAAAAACTGTACATTACATGTAAATTGAAACACACCACAGACATCATCATGTATAAATCATCGGCATCATAAAAACTCGAAACTGTATATATATATATATATATATATATATATATATATATGGCATGACTGAAATGTTTGCATTACATCAAAAAGTCTGTAAGAGAGCAAAATATTGGGTCCATCCGCCCATACAATATCGCCTGACAAGGTGTACAAAAAACATGATCATGAGGAGACTCTAATCTCCCCGCGCCACATTATGCTGTGACTAACATAATACTGCGCATACTACATGCCTCAACAGATAATTGATATTCTTTGGCACCCCTACAGTGTGTCGCTGCAGATGCAAAGGCACATCCCCCCTCCGCAGAGGAGGGATGCCCATAGTAAGGCCTTGGAGGTTCCTCTCAACCTCCCGAAGGCCCACTACCGGTACTGCTGGGTCTGCTACAACTGGGATGCCGCCACGACGCCCTGGCACTGGTATATCCACTGGGCGTACTGCTCCCTTGTCTGCATATTGAAAACAAAACATCTGTTAAAAACTCTCTTACATACCCAAAAAAAAATACATATACATCAAAAACTTAAAAAACAAAACTCGACAAGGAATGGCTTAGTTTCTTACCTGACTCGTCCCAATCCTCTCCCGCGGGTAAAATCAGGTCCATACTCCCACGGAAGTCTACGTCAGTGTAGGGGAAGTCCTCTATCCAGAGGTACTGTCGTCTCAACCAGGCGAAGAAGTCACCAGTAAAATGAAACTCCAACTCCGAGACTAGTCTAGGAGATAGACTAGTCCATCTCTCCATACGAGGCTCGTCCACTGGTCGTACTGCCAGTGCGATCTGAGGCTGCATCTGAGGGATGCGCTCCAAGAAAAATGAGACTAAGAATGAACCATAACCAAACTATTTCTGACCATTCCTGCATCGAGAGATCTGTTCCTTCACATTCCGAAGGAACGCCGCACTCCAATTGAACAGTGTTGGTTCTAAACACTGAACAGCATAGGCCACCTGTGATCTCGAGGCCAAATGAGCACTAGTGCTACCAGTCACACTCATGATAGCAAACAATATCGATCGAAGAGGCAGATCTCGTATATCCTTGATAGGGATCCTTCCCCCTACCAATCTCGCTCCCGGAACATAGTGACGTGCCATACACGTCCACCTGCTCAAGTAATGCCCTCTGCCCTGTAAAAGCTATGGGGACCCCTCTTTTCGAGAGTCCGGTCAGAAAGTACACATCCTCCAACTCAATAGTTAGGAGTTGTGTACCAATGCGGAATCCCTGTTCCGTAACATCCCACAAGCCGATCATGTGCTCAAGCAGTAGAATCTCTCTTTTTCATTTTTTGATTTTTGAAAAACTTGAGCAAACCACAGGCCCTCAAAGTGGCCCGTGTACGGGGACTTTGCAGAGCGGCTAAATCATCCATCTCGTGTTCTCGCTCTTTCCATTCGATCATGGTTGCCGAATACACCTACAAAACAAAAAATCAAAATTGGCATCATTCCCCACGTTTTTGTGATTTCGGCGATTTTCAAAAAGCATTTTAAAACATAAAATCAAATGCCCATGACATCTAAAAGCATCCAATCTTCCTTTTTTACCACCACACCCTTTGACATTTACCAAACAATGATCAAAACGTGGTAAAAATGCAAAACGACTTGAGGGGGTGCGTGGGCCCTTTGGGGGAAATTTCTATGAGTTTCTTTCAATAAAATGGTCGGTCTAATCAAGTGTAAGGGTGTAGACATCAAAACTACCCTTCCCCAATACATTTTTGCGAAAGAATCCCCCCATTTCATCAACTTTTAAAAGGAGGCCGATTTGGTTCAACATGGTCGACCTAGGGCTTTTTGTTTTAAATTAATTATGCCATGAAAATCAACTTGAAACCATACAATTGAAAGAGTAAAGGAAAAACACCTACCTGGTTCGAACGGTGAGCAAAATGGTCGATCGTAGCTCCGGCACCGAGAAAAACAAGATTTGCTCCAATCGAGATTCTCCAACACTCCACAAATTCTTACAAATGAAAATGGTAAATGAGTTTTTTGAATCAATTGCTATATATATAATTTCATTTTTTATAAGCTATGGTCATTTTGGGCTTCTCTAATGGTGTAAATGGCTTCATTAATATCTGGTTTGCAGCTTCTGGCATTGCAGGATTCTTGGCAGTTCTAATGAATTATTCACCTTGTCGTATTTACGAGCATAGTCTTAGTTCGTTCTCAAGCTCGACAATATGAGAACGTAACCGGGTAAACTTTTATCACTTTTTCGGACCCGTACGGATACATCACACGAAAAAGGAACCCCCCTGGAGTCTACTTTAAACCCTTTTCAGACTCTCTAAATATGAAAAGATTGTCGAGTGATCTTGCTTTCTTTCACACTCGTTAAAAGGTCAGAAAGAGCGTCTTTCGAGCGATAGTTTAACCCTTTTTCGGTCTCGTTGGACGACTGTATGAAAAAGGAACTGAGAGAGTTCTCTTTTAAGTGTTTTTCCAAAATCTATAATCCCGAAAAACCTTCGAGTTTTCTGTCTTTGGACTCGTTAAAACACACATCGACAGGCCCATATGGGAACGAACCCTTACTTCTTCTGGTTCGTTAAACAAAGGAAGAGGAACTTACCGAAGGTGAGTTATATCGAGCATGTGTTATCCTCCTCGAG
>ML785614.1:165949-182094 GCA_009831015.1 Picea engelmannii | reverse complement strand
AGATCCTAGAGCTTAAACATGTCAAGCCATGAATGAAATTCAACCAATAAGGCCCCTCTATTAAATGGAACAAACTTTGCCTTCTGGAAAGTTAGAATGAGAACTTACATAATGGATTTAGGTGTAGATGTCTGGGATGTGGTAGAAATTGGTTATGTAAAGCCAGTTGTACTAGCTAATAAGGATGACAAGCTAGAATTTAGCTTCAACGCTAAGGCTATGAATGCTATCTTGAGTGGGCTTGCAGAAGCAGAATTCGTAAAATTTATGCACCTAGGAACTGCCAAACAAATGTGGGACAAACTCATTAGCAGTTATGAAGGTAATGAGAAGGTAAAGGATGCCAAGCTTCAAATCTACAGAGTACAGTTTGAACAGTTGAAGATGAAAGAAGATGAAACTATTGGAAAATACTTTCTGAGAGTTGAAGAACTGGTAAATGCAATGAAATCACTTTGTGAAAAAATTGAGGAACCTTCTTTAGTTTAGAAAATTTTGAGATCTCTACCAAATAGGTTCAACCCGAAGGTTTCAGCTATAAAAGAACTTAATGATCTAAAAACATTAGAGTTTTATCAACTTATAGGAACATTGACTACATATGAAATGAGAATATTTAAAGATAAACCCACCTCCAAAGAAGCATCATTTAAAGAAAACAAAAATGAGGATTCTAAGCCTGATGAAATTGAAGCAAAATTTGTGAAGAGACTGAAGAAGGGATCAGGCAAATACAAAGGTAAACTGCCTTTCAAATGTTTCAACTATGGTAAGATAGGTCATTTTTCAAATAAATGTCCTCACAAAGGAAAGGATCAGAGATGTGATGATGAGGAGAAGCACAAACACAGAAATTTATTTAAAGAGAATAATTTTAAGAAGAAAAGTCTTTGTGTAAACAATGATGATGATCCTTCAGATGATGAAGACAATGACTCCTCTATTGAATATAAACTAAATGACTTCATACTTATGGACAAAGAGGATTATGATAATAAAAGCACAGGAAGTGAGGCTAATGAAGAAGAAATTGTGGTTGATATGGAAGGAGAACTTATCAGTGCACTGGAAGAGATTGGCAGACTCAGAATTAAGAACAGAAAGAAAAAACAATTGCTGATACAGTTCGTGAAAGACAGTAAACAGCCTAATGAATACTTTTCCCTACTAAAAGTAGAATTAGAAGAGGCAAAGAAAATAGAGGACATTCTGAAACAACAGTTATCAAAAAAGAAGGCAAGATGTAAAGCTCTAGAAGAAGAAGTAGTGAAAACTAGGAAAGATTTGGAGAATTTTCAAGCCTTGTATAATCGTAATCTATCAAGTATCAAAGCCTCAGAAGGATCAGCCACCATTCTGAATCAGCAAAGGAATCCAAAGCTGAAAACTGGTTTGGGTTATGAAGAGGGATCAAGTAGTGGTCAGCCAAGAAACAAAGAATCCATCAAGTTTGTCAAATCTACAACCAATGACAAAAACAAACCTGTAGAAACAAATGAAGACAATCAGCTGCCCAGGAGGAGTAAAGAAAAAGGTGTCAGGACTGAATCTGTAGAACAAAGAAATAATGCACTCCCTGCTCAAGGAAATCATCAGCATGGAAGAAATCGACCTGTTCAAAGAAGACAACCATTTTCCAGGTACCAACGTTTTTTCTATGAATATTATTTCTTTTGTTCTAACTTTGTTCATAATCTGTAAATTGTTCTTTAAAATTAAATTATGAGGAATCAATACATTCAAGGTATAGGTATTTACCACAACAAAGAATGAGACAGCCAAGTAACAAGCCACCACAAACTGCAAATCACTTGATGGATGGGAAAAGCACACAAGTTAAGAATAACAATCATTATGATCCCTTATTCAATGAACCAGAATGTTACATCTGTCATAACTATGGACATAAATCTGTTGACTGTCGCTTAAGGAACTATGAACCAGATTTGAATTCCCCTGCTGAAAATGTCAAGGTTTGGAAGAAGAAAGAAAGTGACAAGTGTGGATTAGTGTTTTCAGCTCAAAGACAAACGAAACCTTGGTATATAGACAGTGGATGCTCCAAACATATGACGGGAGACAAAGGTAAGTTTCTATCTCTAAGTGAAAGCAAATCAGGAAACGTAACATTTGGAAATGATGCTCCTGGTAAAATAAAGGGTAAAGGGATGGTGAGTTTAAGTAATGGAAAAGGAAAAGCCCAAGATGTTTTTCTTGTAGATGGGTTGAAACATAATCTGCTCAGTGTAAGTCAAATATGTGATAGAGGATGCGAAGTGGTGTTCACGTCCAAGGACTGCAAGATAAAGTCTACAAACTCAGGACAAGTGGTGGCCAAAGGCATAAGGATAGAAAATAATGTATATGTGATGAAAGAAGATAGAGTAGAGTGTCATCTAAGAAAACATGATGAAAGCTATTTATGGCATAGGAGACTTGGACATCGAAACTTTGACCACTTAATCAAGCTCAAAAATCTTGAGGCAGTAAAAGATCTTCCAAGAATATCAAAGCCCCAATATTCTATGTGTAACCCTGCCAAGTAGTAAAGCTAACCAGGACACAGTTTAAGTTCAAGAGCTCTACTTCAACAGAGAAACCACTCCAACTAGTTCATATGGATTTATGTGGAACATCAAGACAGGAAGGCACGGGGAAAGAAAAATACTTCATGCTGATCATTGATGATTACTCTGGACTTACTTGGGTTTCCTTTCTCAAGGAAAAAGCTGAAGCATTTGAGAAGTTTAAAATATTTAAGGCTTTAACTGAGAATCAAATAGGCAAGAGGTTAAAGGTCGTAAGATCAGACAGAGGAGGAGAATTTATGTCAAGTGATTTCAAGGAATTATGTGATAAGCATGGGATAAAGAGAGAATACACAATCCCAAGAACTCCACAACAAAATGGAGTAGTTGAGAGGCAAAACAGAATAGTGCAGCAAATGGCCAGGTCAATGATGAATGAGAAGAACAATGGTCAAACCTACTGGGTAGAAGAAATAGACACAACAGTCCATGTTCTTAACAAAGCCCACCTCATACCACAAAGTGACAAGACACCTTATGAACTGTGGTTTGGGAGACCTGCTTCAATCAAACACTTCAAAGTCTTTTGACGTAAATGTTACATAAAGAATAATGATGAGAACCTTGGCAAATATGATGATAGGGCTGATGAAGGTATCTTCTTAGGGTATGCTACAAATAGTAAAGGATACAGATTCTATAATAAGAGGCTACATAAAATGGTTGACAGTATTGACATAAAATTTGATGAAGGAATCCCAACAAGACAGGTTTACAATAATAAGTCTTCTACAGAGGACACAGCTAAAGCTGAATATGAACAGGTCCAAGAATCAAAAAACGAAGACTTTGAATCAGATGAAGACACAGATACTCAAATAGACTCAAATTAGCAGACAACTTCAAATTCCTCCTCCAGAATCACTCAAAAGAATCATCCTGCAAGTCAGATAATTGGTGAAAAAGACAAAGGTGTACAAACCAGGAGAAAGATAATCAAAAACACCAAACAATCACATATAGATTTCATATCCATGCTAGAACCCAAGAATTTTAATGAATCTAGCAAAGATGACCATTGGGTTAAAGCAATGAATGATGAACTTGATCAGATTGAGAAAAACAATACATGGGAGATGGTTCATAGACCTGAAGGTAAAAATATCATTGGTTCCAAATGGATCTTTAAGAATAAGTTGAATGAGTAGGGACAGGTTGTTAGGAACAAAGAAAGATTGGTCTATAAAGGCTATGCTCAAATAGAAGGGCTGGATTTTGATGAAACATTTGCACCCGTAGCAAGATTAGAAGCTATCAGAATATTTCTTGCCTATGCTTGTCATAAAAGGTTTAAAGTCTATCAAATGGATGTCAAGTCATATTTCCTAAATGGAGATTTAAATGAAGAAGTCTATATGGAACAACCAGAGGGTTTTGAACTATCTGATAACCCTAACTTAGTATGCAATATGAAGAAATATTTATATGGGTTAAAACAAGCCCCTTGTGCCTGGTATCAAAGACTGGATATGTATCTCAAAGACAAAGGGTTCAAGAGAGGAAAAGTTGACAAAAATCTATATATCAAAACAGAGGATAATGATTTGCTCATCGTGTTGGTCTATGTAGATGACATCATCTTCGGATGTAATAAGGATTCATTGGTACAATGGTTTTCTTCTGCCATGGAGTCTGAGTTTGAAATGTCTATGATAGGTGAACTATCATTTTTTCTTGGTCTTCAAATTACTCAGAGGTCTGAAGGGATGTTCATTTCTCAAGAAAAACATCTAAGAGAAATGTTGAAAAGGTTTCAAATGGAAGATTCTAAGTCTTTGGGCACACCTATGGTTACTGGATGCAAATTAAGCAAGGATGATGACTCACCTAATGTTGATCAAAGTTCATATAGTTCAATGATAGGCAGTCTGTTGTACATCATAGCATCTCGTCCAAACATAATGCATGTTGTTGGCATGGTAGGAAGATATCAGTCTGCACCTAAATAGAGTCATTTTCTAGCTATCAAAAGGATATTTAGATATTTGAAAGAAGCAATGAACTATGGCCTATGGTATCCTAAGAATTAGAATTTTCAATTATCAGTCTACTCAGATGTTGATTGGGCTAACTACGTGGATGAAAGGAAAAGAACGAGTGGAGGTGCGTTCTTCTTAGGAGATTCTCTAGTAGCATGGTTGAGTAAAAAGCAAGGTTCCATTTCTTTATCAACTACAGAGGAAGAGTACATTATTGTTGCTACATGTTGCACTCAGGTATTATGGATGATTCAGACACTTGCAGACTTGGAGGTAAAATACGTTGCACCGATCCCAATTCATTGTGATAACACTATTGCCATCAGTGTGTCTAAGAATCCTGTATTCCACTCCAAGACCAAGCATATTCCCATAAAATACCATTTTGTGAGAGAGAAAGTCACCAATCAGGTTGTTCAGGTCCATTACATTCCAACCACAGAACAAATTGCAGACATCTTTACTAAACCCCTAGCCAAGACACCATTTGAATATCTCTGACAGAAGTTGGGTGTCATCTCGTCTCACACCTAAGAGAGTCCATCCTGTTAGGGGGAGTTTTGTATTGATTAAATATCTTATACCTCCTAAAAATATTACAACAACTCAGGGGGAGCATGTTTTATTTGACATTGATGTCGAAGGGGGAGAAAAGGAGTGGTCCAGACCAAATGCTACATTTGGAGGTCCAAACAGATTAGCACAGTCATTCATGGTTTCCATCAATTCCAAAAGGGGACATTGTTGGCATGTTTACAGGCAGGTGTGCTTGTCATTGATGGCAAGATCAGAGTATGCAACGATGGAAAAATAGGGACAACGTAAGCTCAAGAGAGATAGCGTACTCAAGATCTTAGATGGATCAAAGGTTGAGGCCTTTGAAACTTAGAAATTATTCCAAGTTAGGAGGATGTGTAAGACTGGGAGGAGAAGCGACAGTGATCTTTGAATCCCATTGAGAATTCTCGATGAACGTGAGATCTGAGCCCGAGCTCTGACTGGCGTTGGATCTAGGAGAACCTGCACGTTCTTTAAAGAGAAAGGTGAAGTGAGGTTATGAAATCCTGAAAGCAGGAGGACAGTTTCGGATACCGGGAGTTGGAAGAGTCGAGACTCTTCATCATGAGGAGTCCCAGAATGGTGAAATGTGAAACACCGAAATCCCGAAAGCAGAAGGATAGTTTCGGATTCCAGGAGTTGGAAGAGTCGAGACTCTTCATCATGAGGAGTCCTGGAATCGCGAAATGCGAAACACCAAAATCTCGAAAGCAGGAGGACAGTTTCAGATACCGGGAGTTGGAAGAGTTGAGACTCTTCATCATCAGGAATCCCAGAATCATGAAATGTGAAACACCAAAATCCCGAAAGCAGGAGGACGGTTTTGGATATCGGGAGTTGAAGGAGTCAAGAGCCGAGACTCTTCATCACAGGAGTCCTGAAGTGCTGAAACGTGAAATTGTGACATGCAGTTTTGAATAAGGCTGTGGTCACAGCCAATGGTCACATATGCGGAAGATGGAGGAAGGAGATAGTGCAACCAAACTCCATTTCGGGGATCACGACTTTGAGTGTCGGGACCCTTCGTCATAGGAATGTCGAAGTGTGAAATTGCGAAATCACTTTATGGATAAGTGCTTGTTAAATGCCAGTGGTCACATTGTCGAAGAGATATAGAGAATAGCTCAAAGAGATAAGCTCTTTTTTTGTAGTTTCGGGGATCGCGACTCGGAGAGTCGAGATGCCTCGCAACAGGAATTCGCGACATGCGAAATTGCAAAATGGTGAAATGTTGATGTAGCCGGTGGTCACCGTCGGTGGTCACGTAAGTGGGAGGAGATAGCATAGCTAGGCTCCAATTCAAGGTTCGCACTATAACTGCTAGAAACCACTGATGGTTTCCACCAGAGGACTTCAAGAGACTTCTGTTTGATTGCCAAAGGAGTTGAAGAGTCTCAAGGAATCTGCCAGTGGAATGAAGACTGGTCATAGAGGTGATTGACAGATGGAAGAGTGTTGAAGCTTGTAACTACAACAGAGATGTTGAGCTCAACTGTAACAAAGAAGATGAAGAGTCTCGACTACTGGAGAGGCAAAGGAATCTCGGCATAACACCCAGTGATGATGGACGCATGGGTTTAACTGCCAGAGAAGCTGAAGAGTTGCAATGATGATCAGGCAGAGCACTCGACATGGGGAGAGCATGTAGAAGCATGGTGGAATAGCATGCACAAGGTGCACAAAGACTATAAGTATGCAGAAAAAAGAAGAGATGTGAGTTGTTGTTATTGAGAGTGATTCAGGCGTGTAGAAGGAGGAGTGTGCAACAGCTAAAATACCAGAAGAGAAATGGTGCATTGAATGGACATAGTGCACAGAGCATAAAAGGTAGAAGCACAGAAAGCGCAAGGCATGGTTGCAGCAAGACAGTGAGAAAGTAAAGGAAGGCTGAGGTGCTCTTGTAGAGAAAAAATAGAAGATCAGAAATCGCAAGAAGATACAGACAGAGAGACACTGATACAAGAGAGCAGAGCAGCATAGCAGAACAGTCATAAGCCTGGTAAGACAATGATAAATATTGTATCACTGTGATAAATTTATATATAGAAAAATTTATATTTCAAGGAGGTTGGGAGGAGATAGGGAGGATTGTTGTCCTCAGAGGTTCAAGTGGGTGCTTGAACACAGAGAGTTGTAGCGTCCATCTAGTTGCAGCCAGAGAAACCAGGGTGGCAGGGTGGTGCAGCGGAGAACTGTAGTTCTCTATTTTACAGGTTGGTGCCTGTGTGACTAGAAGGTTGTGCTTCCATCCAGTTGGTGCTGGAACACTTAGGGAGTTGGTGATTCCTTCTAGTGGGTGCTAGAGAAACACAGGGAGTTGGTGCTTCCTTCTAGTGGGTGCTAGAGAATCCAGAGAGTTGGTGCTCTCAGCAAGTAGTAGCTTGCAAAACAGAGGTTGTAGCCTCATTGTGAATTGGTGCTCATAACTATGATAATGTATAGAATGTAAAGAATACTTATCATATAAAGAAGAAGAGGTTTTTACCCTTTATGGGTTTCCTCAGGAAATATATGTCTCTGTGTATCCCATATGTGTGAATGATGCTGAATGTTCTATTGCTTACTTCCCTGCATTATTGTGATGGTCATTGAGTGCTCTGTAAAGAATTTAAAATAAGCATGATTTTTTAAGCACAGTAACAACTGATTCACCCCCCCCCCTCTCAGTTGTCCAACAAAAACTTTACACACGGCTTATTATTGGACGAATTTATTCAAAGACGCACATGTTCATGTCTGCAAATGTAAATATTTTCAAATTCTAGCTGGCAGAGACAGAAAAGCAGTGTTACCTTTGCAACTTGTAATCATCGGTCAACCCTTTGATCAATGGGGTCTTGATGTCATTGGTGAAATTATCCCAATTTATTGAAAGAGGCATAGCTATATTCTTATTGCCACTAAATAATTCACAAAATGGGTGGAGGACATTCCCTTGAAATTTGTTATTACTGAACAGATAATTTATTTCATTGATCAGTTCATTGTTAAAATATTTGGTCTCCTGAGCACATTGATTTTTGACACCAAAGTTAATTTTTCACTTTATTACTTACTGAGTATGCAATACAAAAAGGCATTAAACTGAAGCATTTATCTAATTATTACCCACAAGGTAATGGTTTAGTGGAATCTACCAATAAAAACCTTTTAAAAAATATAAAGAAAATTGTTGATGATAATCATAAAAATTGGCATAAAGCATTAACTTTTGCACTTTGGGTAGACAGAGTTGCATACAAGCCTTGATAGGTACTTCCCATTATTTTTTAGTTTACAGGAAGGAATCTATTCTTCCCCCAAACATTGTTTTACCATCCCTAGCCCTATTACAATTTGTCCAAGAAGAACCTTTTTCTAACCTGCAAAATCATTTAAATCAGATCTTTAAGCTAGAAGAAATGAGAGACAAGGCTCTGAAAAAAAAAAAAAATGGTTCGATAATCATTTTGTAGGTGACAAAAGTTTTGAAGTTGGGGATTTAATCCTAAAGTGGGATAAATCCCACGAAGATAAGGGTAAACACACGAAATTTCAAAGATTATGGCTAGGTTCTTTTCAGGTTGCTAAGAAAATTGGTTCATCCACTTTATCCTCCAAACACTTGAAGGTGTTCAAGAAACTCTTCTTGTTAATGGGTAGATTCTCAAAAAATATTTTTCTTGAAGAATTTTGCAATCCCTTGTATACAATTGTACATATTTTCTGAATTTATGTTATATTTTCAATCATTTTCTATTTTGTTTCTCTCTGTATTTTTTTGTTGTTTTTTATTTTGTTTGTGAATATTGATTTTTTTTAATTTTTATTTTCAAGTCCAACATAATAGTCTGGGGTTTACCGTTCGCCAAACATATTTAAAATCTATTTCAGAGAAATTCATAGTTAGTTTCAAGGAAATAAAGTTTCAAAAAAAAATTATAACATATATTTATGACGGTTTATCTTTCTAGAAAATTCAGCTAAGAAAATACTTTTAGCAAAGTCTATTCAGAGTATAATCCCCCGTAAATTAAATTGTTATTTGGGAATGGAAAATCATAAGATGAATGGTTTAGTTTTACCCAATGCAAAGGAATCAAAATGATATCCATTTATAAAAATAGAAGAAACTTTCTATATCACCCCTCTTCTTTCTCGTCATTGCTAATTAGCAATCACTAATTCATTTATTCAAAGATGAAAGCCTAAGGAACAAAGTAAGAATATTTGGAAATTGTATGAAAACCCACCGGGGTACTGAACATGCCTACTGGTAGCAGGTCAATGCCTACATGATATCAAGGTAACTTCATCTGGGTAATGAACAGGCATGCTGGCAGCAAAGCAATACCGAGTAGCGAAAGTTAAGACAAATTTTTGACACTCTGTCATGGAAAGTAAACTTCACTTATTAGTCAAAGTAAAATCCTTCTATTCGCTATTTAAATATTATTCCCTTTTTGCCATTGCACTCTGATGAGATTTAGTGAAAGAGTATTAGTATTAGTTTATTTGTTTTATCTTTACAAATTCATCATAAAATAATATCTACAATGATGAAATTTATATTTCCTCCAAACTAATATATTCTTTTGAATTTATGCACAGATATAATTGGTTCTTACAGTGAATCACCAATTGTTGTGGAAGACAACAACCTACCCAAATTTGCATCTCGTATACCAAAAGAAAATTTGGGCCCCCCTTTTCTTTTGAAAACTCTTTCAATTTTCCATTTAATTTTTCTATGTAAATTTGTTATAATGTTATTGAGAATTAATGTGTGAAAAAAAAATTATTGGAGAAGATTTATATTTATGCTTGTTCATCTCAATCACACTATTTGTTATTTTGAATTTCATGAATTTTAACATGAAATTCAAAGTTCAATTTTTGAAAATATTACTCTCGGAATATCATTTGTCATAATAATTTTATTTCTCTTATGGATCATGATTATACGGTTGAAGTGTTTAATATTGTGTTTAAGATCCATCCTAAGTATTCTTAATCATTTTGTCTTGATGCATATTCATGAGTAATGATTTTTATTCTAGCTACAAAATTTCTCAAATTTTGTAATGGCAAATTTAACTTGAATGAGAACTTTTAATGATTTTCATTACTTCTTGATTTATTATATCATAGTTCATGTTCTCACCAAGTGCTTAATCTATTTTCGGGTAAATTCGATATGGTTAGAGTTCTAATTACAAAGTTTTTATTCATATGAGTACTCGTGATCATAGCAACTACACTCATATATTATCATTGCATCTGATTGTATCCCATCAATCCGATAAACGATATCCTTAGTAATTGGAATGTCATGTGGAGTGTCTACTTATGCTCTCCTACATGTATTGTACCGTTTTGATCTACCATAAATTCAATTGATTACCATATAAAATCATGACAGAATTGTACACAACATTCATTTGAGGTATTTTCCAATGGCAAGGATTTCATATGGCCAAGTAGAGTTCTTCGTTATCCGTCTCTGCATTTACCTTTTACTCATATCTTTTACCCTGCAACTTTTGTGAAATGGTGTCAATTGCCCCATGTATGGGATTAATTTCCAGGAATGAACCTCCAGGGCCTAAGCTCATTGAATAAAATGAGGAATGTATACCTTTACTCCGCAAGGCAAGCTGGTTCAATTTCCTTATGATATTTCATGGCCATAACCTAAAAATAACTGTGGAAAACTCATGAATGTAAATATGTGATGTGAATGGACCTTATGGAAAAGGTCAATAAATGTGAATAACATTATGAATTTATATTGCAGGACTGCTGAGAGGGGATGTGCTGAAAAAGAGACCACGATGGCGATGGAAGGCACCTGGAAAGGTGGCGTTAACTTCCACGAAAAATTAATACCATATTTGGACTTCACTGGCCCGGAGAACCAAAAGTGGCTTGCTGGCCCTGAATTAAATGCCTCGCAGGCTGGTAGGTGGATGGCTCCTCAGGAATTAATGAGGGATGGGGAGGTAAACCGCCCATTCGTAGAGCCGTCAGACCTGACCAGCGCAAGGGAAATCGTGCCACATGCAACCTTGTAAGAGGATAAGGCATGGGGTAGAAGCGACTAGGGGTAGACACGAGGGGAGAACTCTGGCATTATGCAGAGTGAGTGATAGCAAAGAGGAAGGAGAGTAACCTTCGCTCCTGGTCACTAGTAGATAGATATGCAGACTCACAACATCATGGTCTCAGCTCGGGGGTGGCTAGTGGTAAATCTGCTGGGAGTCGCTAAGCCTACTGTTGGGTGGAAACGAGCACCCCTCTTAGCAGTTGTATAACCCCTGGTGTTATTTATGATAAGTGTTTTTCCTTTGGCATCTTGAAATATATGTATTCTGATAATTATGCTCATAAGATATGAAAACTGTGAATGATTTCATTATAAGACTACGTATGGCTTATGTCCTCATGAATCGTTATTTATATGCGTACTGATCTAGTTCATACTTCACGTCTGGTTCTCGGGAGAACAATACCCTTATCTTCCTCAAATAGTACCCTGGGTAAACCTCCCCATAGAGATACCCTCCTTGAAAAGTCCATCAAGAACCGGGAAGGAGAAGATGAAGGCATAAGACCTTAGTAACCCTGCACGAGGAGGAATGATCCTCTTAAAAACCTGAGATGACAGCATAAGGATGAAGTATCGAATCGATGGACAAGATCTCGTTGGGAGATCTGTGGTCACTCACGACCATCAGATCGGAGGAAAAAGCTGGAAGGTTAAGTACCTTATCCCTGATAGGTGTTGATCGATAGATGAGATTCCGTCGGGAAATCTGCAGTCACACCTAACCATTAGATTGGTAGGAGAAGGTAAGGATGTTAATAGTCTTACCCCTTTGTTTTCTGTGTCTTCGTGGGCAACGAAGAATTCAGGATCGTAGATCTCCAAGGTCCATGAGAGTATCTGGATCGTTGATTTTTCCACGTCCAGGGAGTCGTGGAAGAATGCACGGGTAGGAGCCAATCTGAGCCATCAGATCTCGGCTGGAAAACCCGACAGTCGTTGGATCTGTACGGAGTTACCCGAGGGTTAAGACCCCAGTGTATAGGGGCAAAAACCCCAGAATAGATCTGATCCGTCCGAACGACGGAGGCCACGTGTCACAAGATCTCCCATTTCGGGAAATCAGGAATCGCGAATTCGGGAATCCTGATGACGAGAGTTCGGGATTTTCCATGGTGAAAAGCCCGGGATATATCTGAGCTGTCCGATCGACGAAGGCCATGTGTCGCGAGATCTCCCATTTCGGAAAATTGGGAATCGCAAATTCGGGAATCCTAATGACGAGAGTTCAGGATTTTCCATGGTGAAAACCCCGGGATAGATCTGAGCCATCCGATCGACGGAGGCCACGTGTCGCGAGATCTCCCATTTCAGGAAATTAGGGATCGGGGATTCAGGATTTCCGTTGACAAAAACTCGGGCTCTCGCCTTGATAAATCCCGACCCATAATGTCGAGACGTTGGCATGTGGCTAAGTCCCAATGAACGGACGAGATTCCTTCAGGGAATCTCAGGGTTTGTAACGACCGTCCGATGTGAGGAAGAGATGTTGACTTGAATTTGGGGCATGAATGCACTTTAAGATAAGTAACGAGCAGATCAGGATGGCCAGAGTCTACCTGCCCAGATCTACAGCTAAGGTTTCATTCCGGAGCCCCCTTGTTGTTCTGCCTTTAGCGGTGGGGGGGGGGGTCCAGAATCGGACATGCAACTCTCAAACATTTGAGATTAATTCATCTTAACCGACGGTGCTCAGGTGAATTCTGGACCCTCCTTGCCATTCTGCCTTTAATGAGGGAGGGGGGGGTTCCGGAATAGTGTGGCGTGTGAAGTGGGGCCCCCTCCTGTCTTGTCAACTACCGTGTCGCATTTCCCCCTCTGCCACCTGTACTCCACTTAACCATGCGACAGGGCCTGTTCTCATTGGTTGTTCTCTAGCCCTGTTGGGATTCGTCCCTATTGACCGGTCGCTAGCCCTTTCGGGGTTCGGCGGTTGCAGAGTCGAACGATTCGACACCCCTGTAGCGCCGAAATGTGGAATACAAAGAGGTGCCATGATTATTTGACCTGTGATCACAGCTCGCGATCACATAAGAGAGAGAGAGAGAGATCTATCTTGCGCTAGGCCTCCGTAGGTATTTCGGGAGCTTGGATTCCGCAGAAATCAATGAAAATTTTGATTGAGGTAGTGGGTATGTGACAAAGTGGTATCAGAGCATGGTTACAACACTTGGCCTACTTGGGCTCAGGAACGAGCCATGTAAGAAGACTTTGTCATCCGTGTTTTCTCCTTAAGAAGAATAATTACAGGATGAAACTGTAATCGAGGACATGAACTTTGTTGTCCTGTTTTAGTGTTACGATGGCTACCTACTAAAATAGGTAAAGTCTCTTGCAATTAAGATGGCTAGATAGATAAGGATTAATACCCAAATGAAAAACCCTTGTTATATGGTTATACATGTGAAAATATGAATTTATGCACAAGTTATATAAAAAAAAAATGTATCTAACTCCTGACTAACAACCAGCGTTTGTCTTTCTGCCAAGCGGATGATCAGCCACGGGAATTTACAAACGCAGAAAATGGTGACTCGCCGAGAGATGGGAGAAGCCTCCCACAATAGAGATGAGGAGTCTGATGAAATAAGAGCAATAGGAACCCCTCCAGATCTAGCTGAGACTATGAGGAGTCTCATGGTTGAATTGCAAAGATGCAAGGCCGACAATGAAAGGATGATGAAAGAGCAAGAAAAGAAAACTGAAATTAATGCAGTTTTACTGCAGATCTTATCTGACCTACAGCGAAAAGCGCATCACAAATATGAGATCCAGAAACATGGTCGTGTCAGTGGCCATACTGAAAGAAGCACCTCAAGAAAGGTCCACCCCATAGGTAAAGGACCAGTGCCAGATGATTCCACAGAGAAGGAAGCTGGCGATTCAGAAGGCTCTTCTAGCAGTAGGACTAGTTCCTATTCTCGAAGAAAACAGAAGAAGCAAAAGACTTCCAAGAGTCATAAATTTGAAGGATTCAGAAAGTCCAAACCTCCCTCCTTCGACGGTGAGATAAAGAAGGGAGAGGAAGCCAAGGCTTGGCTACTTGGACTGAAGAAATATTTCAGAATCCATGACTTTTCAGAGAATTTGAAGGCCCGAGTGGCCACTTTCAATCTGAATGGAAAGGCCTCCATCTGGTGGGAAGACCTTAAGAATATGAAAGGGGTCTGCGAGGAGGACCTGTCTTGGAAACAGTTTGAAAAGTACTTCCGGAAGAAGTATTTTTCGGAAAGGTATTTCGACGAGAAGGCTAAAGAGTTTTATGAACTCAAACTGGAACAACTCACTATAGAGGAATATGTCAACAAATTTCTCGACTTATTGAGATATGTACCCTACATCAAAGTAGAGAAGGAAAAGGCGCAACGCTTCATCAATGGGCTACCCAAGGAATACCGGAACCGAATCGAATTAGACGAGCCAAAGACCTTAGAAGACACTATTCGAAAAGCAACATATTGTCATGAACAATATGGACATCAGACAGAGTCTCGTGGAGACTGGAAACAGAAGAGTGGTTCGAGATTTCATAAAAAGGGGTTCAAATCCTCAGGATTTAAAAACTACAAGAAGAACCCCAGAATGAACTTTCCAGCCCAGAGTGTACTCCAGCAGAACTTTCCATCATCAGGCGGAAATAAAACTTCTGGACCTATACCAGTGAAGACTGATAACCCAAAGAGGGAACCTCTGAAATGCTAGGGTTGCGGAGAAGAGAATCTCCTGAGAGACTGTCCACACCGACAACAGAATGGTCGAAAAGTTTATAACATTCAGGAAGCTACCACAGTCAATGATGTGGCAAGGAGTGTGTTGCAGATTTATGCAGCATTGGATAATAACCAAGTTAACCACCAAGCTTCAGTGGTGGAAATAGAAGGTATGATTTTCAACCATCTGGTGTCTGTTTTGATTGAACCTGGTTCAAATTTGAGTTATATAGCCCCTAAAGTTGTTGTTAAGTGTAAGCTACAGCCACGAAAACAAACTAAGCCATGGTTGGTACAGTTAGCCACTGGCGCCAAAAGAAAGGTAGTAGAGGTCATACCAGCCTGCCAATTAATGTTGGGTGAATTCCCCACCCAAGAAACCCTTAATGTATTACCCCTGGGATCATACGATCTGTTGATTGGTATGGATTGGTTGGCCGCCCATAAATCCAAACTAGACTGTTACCATAAAAACTTAGAATGTGTGAGCAAAGAAGGAAAAAGGATATACCTTCAAGGGATCCGAAAACCGGTCTCGGTGAGGCAAATATTAGCCCTGCAAATGAGAAAGTATTATCGAAAGGGATGTCCCCTATATGCAGTACAGGTGTTGAAAACAATCGAAGGCGCTAAACCAAGCCCTGATGATCACCCTATCCTGAGAGAATATAGAGATGTGTTTCCGGAAGAGGTACCAGGTCTACCTCCGAGAAGAGACGTTGACTTCTCGATAGAGCTCGCACCAGGAGCGGTGCGGGTGTCTAGGACACCCTACCGGATGAGCACACCTGAGTTAGTGGAACTCAAATTACAATTGAAATAAATGATGGATAAGGGTTATATTCGACCCAGCGTGTCCCCATGGGGAGCACCAGTCATGTTTGTGAAAAAGAAGGATGGCACCCTTAGACTGTGTATAGATTATAGACAACTCAATAAAGTAACCATAAAGAACAAGTACCCCTTGCCCAGGATCGATGATCTATTCGATCAGCTGGGGGGTGCGTCTACTTTCTCGAATATTGACTTGAGGTCGGGATACCATCAAGTCCGAATCAAGGGTGAAGACATCCATAAAACCACTTTCCGAACACGGTATGGTCACTATGAGTTTGTGGTAGTACCATTTGGGTTAACCAATGCCCCTGCCACTTTCATGTGCTTAATGAACAATGTACTCAGTAAATTTTTAGATAAATTTGTACTAGTTTTCATTGATGACATA
>ML785614.1:151053-165509 GCA_009831015.1 Picea engelmannii | reverse complement strand
ATGAATCCCAAAAATTGAACGAACATGAAGTCAACTATGTGACTCATGATCTAGAACTGGCTGCCATAGTGCATGCCTTAAAAATGTGGAGGCATTACCTCCTGGGAAGGAAATTTGTACTTATGACAGATCACTGTGGATTGTTGTATTTGTTTGACCAGCCAAAGCTCAATGCTAGACAAGCTAGATGGATGGCCCTCCTTAGCGAATTTGATTTTGAAATCAAACACATTAAAGGGAAAGAGAATAGGGTGGTCGATTCCCTTAGCAGAAGCATGAAAACAATTCACCTGGCAGCGGTGAGTATCTACAAGACAGATGTCAAGAACAGAGTTAGAAATGCACAGGAGACAGATCCCCTCGTTCAGACCGTGACCCTGTACCTACAGCAAGAACCCTCTGGAGTAAAGTATGAAGGCTACCAGATGACCGAAGGAGGTCTTCTCACTTACAGATATAGACTGTACATTCCAAACTGTGATGACTTGAAGAGGTTCATTATGGATGAACTACATAAAAGACCATACACTGGTCACCCAGGATACCAGAAAATGATCACTGCTACCCGGAAACAATTTTATTGGCCTGGATTGAAGAAAGACATAGCCAAATATTTGGCCCAATGTATAGAGTGCCAACAGGTTAAAGCATAACATCGACACCCAGCAGGACTATTACACCCTTTACCCATCCCAGAATGGAAATGGGACACCATCTCCATGGATTTTATCACTGGATTGCCAACTTCAACCAAACAAAATGATGCCATTATGGTAGTGGTGGATAAACTGAGCAAGTCTGCTCATTTCATCCCCATCAAATCAACCTGCAAGGCGATAGATATCGCCTAGGTATTCAATAAAGAGGTATTCCGACTGCACAGTATGCCGAAAGAGATAGTGTCTGACAGAGACACAAAATTTACTTCCAATTTTTGGAAATCACTGATGGCTAGTTTGGAGACCAAATTGTTGTTCAGCACCGCCTATCACCCTCAAACCGATGGACAGACAGAAAAAGTGAATCAAATATTAGAGGATATGTTAAGGATGCATGTAATGCATGAACCCAAGAAATGGGAAGACTACCTGCCATTGGTAGAATTCGCCTACAACAACGGCTACCAAGCATCCTTAAAGATGAGTCCCTTCGAGGTCCTCTATGGTAGGCCATGTAATACTCCAGTCAGCTGTAGTAATCCTATAAATAGGATTTCTTTTGGACCCAACATGTTGAAAGAAATGGAACAGCAAGTGACTTAGATAAAACAAAATCTGGAGGTCGCTCAGAACCGACAAAAAAGTTATGTTGATCAAAAGATAACTCCAAGAGAGTTCAAAATGGGAGACCATGTATATCTCATAATTAAGCCCAGACGGAGTTCCCTGAAAATGGGAGCTTGTGCCAAGTTGGCACCTTGGTATTGCGGACCCTTTGAGGTTCTAGAAAGAGTGGGACCTGTAGCCTATCGACTAGCACTTCCTCCCACAGTAAAAGCACATAATGTTTTCCATGTTTCATTATTGAAGAAATATGTACATGATGCTAATCATATAATTGACTTGTCTGTGATCCAGGTGGAACCGGAGGGAGAATTTCTAACAGAACCCCAATGCATATTAGAAAGAAAGGAAACCCCTCTTCGGAACCGAACCATTGCATAGGTAAAGGTGCAGTGGAGACATTTTGGCCCAGATGAGGCTACATGGGAAATGGAGGATTCCATGAGACAGGCATATACGATTTTGTTTACTTCCGTACATGCAAATCATGTTAAAAGATAAGAACATCGAGGATGATGTTCCTTTAAGGGGGAGGGAATTGTAACACCTTGTTTCCCCCAGTTTGTAAAAATAATTGGACTGGCCAGAACTTTGGCAAACTCATGAATGTGAATATGTGATGTGAATGGACCTTATGGAAAAGGTCAATAAATGTGAATAACATTATGAATTTATATTGCAGGACTACTGAGAGGGGATGTGCTGAAAAAGAGACCACGATGGCGGTGGAAGGCACCTGGAAAGGTGGCGTTAACTTCCAACAAGAATTAATACCGTATTTGGACTTCACTGGCCCGGAGAACCAAAAGCGGCTCGCTGGCCCCAAATTAAATGCCTTGCAGGCTGGTAGGTGGATGGCTCCTTAGGAATTAATGAGGGATGGGGAGGTGAACTGCCCATCCGTAGAGCCGTCATACCTAACTAGCGCGAGGGAAATCGCGCAACACGCAACCTCGCAAGAGGATAAGGTGTGGGGTAGAAGCGATTGGGGGTAGACGCGAGGGGAGAACTCTGGCATTATGCAGAGTGAGTGATAGCAGAGAGGAAGGAGAGTAACCTTCGCTCCTGGTCATTGGCAGACAGATACACAATCTCACAGCATCGTGGTCTCAACCTGGGGGTGGCTAGTGGTAAATCCATTGGGAGTCACTAAGCCTACGGTTGGGTGTAAACGAGCACCCCTCTCAGCAGTTGTATAACCCCTGGTGTTATTTCTGATAAGTGTTTTGCCTTTGGCATCTTGAAATATATGTATTCTGATAATTATGCTCATAAGCTGTGAAAACTGTGAATGATTTCATTATAAGAATGTTTGTATGGTGTTTTGATCAGTAATAGCAGTTGTATATTTGTATGAAAAGACTACGTATGGCTTATTTCCTCATGAATCGTTATTTATATGTGTACTAATCTAATTCAGACTTCACGTCTAGTTCTCGGGAGAACGATACCCTTATCTGCCTCAGATAGTACCCTGGGTAAACCTCCCCATAGAGATACCCTCCTTGAAAAGTCCATCAAGAACTGGGAAGGAGAAGATGAAGGTGTAAGACCTTAGTAACCCTGCACGAGGAGGAACGATCCTCTTGAAAACCCGAGATGACAGCATAAGGATGAAATATCGAATCGACGGACGAGATCCCGTCGGGAGATATGTGGTCACTCATGACCGTCAGATCGGAGGAAAAAGATGGAAGGTTAAGTACCTTATCCCAGATAGCTGTTGATCGATGGATGAGATTCCATCGGGAAATCTGCGGTCACACCCGATCGTTAGATTGGTAGGAGAAGGTAAGGATGTTAATAGCCTTACCCCTTTATTTTCTGTGTCTTCGTGGGCAATGAAGAATTTGGGATCATAGATCTCCAAGGTCCATGAGAGTATCTGGATCATTGATTTTTCCACATCCAGGGAGTCGTTGAAGAATGAACGGGTAGGAGCCAATCTGAGCCATCAGATCTCGGCTGGAAAACCCGGCAGTCGTTGGATCTGTCTGGAGTTACCCGAGGGTTAAGACCCCAGTGTATAGGGGCGAAAACCCTGGAATAGATCTGAGCCGTACGAACGATGGAGGCCACGTGTCGCGAGATCTCCCATTTCGAGAAACCGGGAATCGCGAATTCAGGAATCCTGATGACGAGAATTCAGGATTTTCCATGGTGAAAACCCCGAGAGAGATCTGAGTCATCTGATCGACGGAGGCCACGTGTCGTGAGATCTCCCATTTTGGGAAATCAGGAATCGCAAATTCGGGAATCCTGATGACGAGATTTCGGGATTTTCCATGGTGAAAACCCCATGATAGATCTGAGTCATCCGATCGACGGAGGCCACGTGTCGCGAGATCTCCCATTTCGGGAAATCGGGGATCATGGATTCAGGAGTTCCGTTGACAAAAAATCGGGCTCTCACCTTGATAAATCCCGACCCATAATGTCGAGACGTTAGCATGTGGCTAAGTCCCGATGAATGGACGAGATTCCTTTAGGGAATCTCAGGGTCTGTAATGACCGTCCGATGTGAGGAAGAGATGCCAACTTGAAGCTGGGGCTTGAATGCACTTTAAGATAAGTAACGAGCAGATCTGGACGGCCAGAGTCCACCCGCCCAGATCTACGGCTGAGGTTTCATTCCGGATCCCCCTTACTGTTCTGCCTTTTGCGGTGGGGGGGGTCCGGAATCGTACGTGCAAATCTCGAACGGTTGAGATTAATTCATCTTAATCGATGGTGCTCAGGTGAATTCTGTACCCCCCTTGCCATTCTGCCTTTAATGAGGGGGGTGGTCCAGAATAGTGTGGCATGTGAAGTGGGGCCCCCTCCTGTCCTGTCGACTACCGTGACGCATTTCCCCCTCTACCACCTGTACTCCACTTAACCATGCGACGGGGCATGTTCTCATTGGTTGTTATCTAGCCCTGTTGGGATTCGTCCCTATTGGTCGGTCGCTAGCCCTGTCGCGGTTCGACGGTTGCAGAGTCAAACGATTTGACACCCCTGTAGTGCCGAGGCATGGAATACAAAGAGGCTCCATGATTATTTGACCTGTGATCATGGCCCATGATCACATAAGAGAGAGAGAGAGAGAGAGAGAGAGAGAGAGAGAGAGAGAGAAAGAGCTAGATTGCGCTAGGCCTCCGTAGGTAATTCGGGAGCTTGGATTCCGCAGAAATCAACGAAAATTTTGATTGAGGTAGTGGGTATGTGACACCCACAATCCCCAGAAACGCAACAAGTTCCAACTATAGTTACATTGATCCATGTGGATATCGATGGCCACCCACCTATTCCAACTAGCTCAAAACAATATTCTAGAAACTTACTATGTTTAACAGTTTTTTGGTTCCTAAACTTCTAGGGCCATTTTGAGGGACTAAAAAAAATTGTTCACGATCAATCACCTCAATGATGGAAAAATGATTTTTTTTATCCCCCAAAATGAATTCCTAATCCATACATTTCCATCGAGCTATCATGCACCCCAAATGGAGATCATATGACAAATTTACGCCCTTGGGAAGTTGACACACCAAACTAGCCAAAACAGGGTCCACCAAAATTGTTGGATTTTCATCTTTTGGGGTTAAGGTTTTGGATTTCATTTATGTTAAAAATTCCTATGGAGCCTCATTGTAACAATCATCTTCTTTTCAATGTGAGTAGTTGTCACATCTCTTCTCTGAGATAAGTTTCCACCATTCTAGCGAGTCTTTCACTCTATATTTCTACAGTTTTGTACATTTCGCTCATTAATAGAAATTGTGTCTTACTATATATATGTGCCTCTCGATATATATTCGATATATCTCTGTTATATTATTGTATCTCTTACAATATCTTTGTATATTTCTATGTTATATCTTTGCTCTCATTTTGTGTTGAAACTAATATGGATCTTACACGCAGCTAGACCCAGGGTATGAATTTGAAATGTGAACCAAGGGTTTTCAATGAAAAAGGAAAATCGTAGGTCCAGTCTTCCAATCAGAATGTAATCTCCTCCATCACTTATGAATCTCCCAAAAATGGAGAATCCCCTATTCTCAAATCTTGTGAATATTCAAAAAAAATTATCAACTTTATGAATAAATGACAAGGGAGAAAAGCTTCTAGATATATCAGAAATAAATCCAGGAAAATTTACAATTATTGTTCTCCCATTCAAATAGAATATGATGAGAACATAGAGACTCGAGATAATATCTCTTGTTCTAAAGACTCTTTACCTATTGGGAACAAACCCCTAGAAGAAAAATCTAAAATTGATCCTAGCCTGGAAGCCTCCTTTTGGAAGGAGAAATATTTTGGAGTAGTGTTGGTTCTACAACACAATCTAATCGACCTTGAATTAGAAAACCAAGTGCTCGGATCAGAGAACAAGTCTTTCATACAATATCATAAAATACAAACTTCAGAGCTAAAGCATGATAAAAAGGAGGGCTCTGTGACAAACAACTTTCCAGGGTTAACATTTTTCGTCAATCCAGATTTAAAAAATTTTGCTTCTTAATGCTCAGATGTAAATATTAGCTTGTTTGAAGGGTATGATTTGTGTTTATTTCTTTTTTTTTAGTAAGAGAAACCACAGAATTCTAAATTATGTATATGCTCTAATTTCATATTTGTATTTATTTTCTAATTTCATTTATTTGTTATGACAGGTGTAAAACATATAATGAGGAATGTGAATCATGGATTGATTGGTGTTCCATGTTGCGAGGATTTCCCTTTGAAGAAAATAAGTTAGTTATTTTAGAAATTTTATCGTTATTTTGTTTGATTTGGTGTAATTTTGATTTGGTATGGGAATTAAAAGACCATTTTAAAAATCTCATTCCTAGTTTTAAGGGAACAATTTCTCTTTTTGTTTTATTATAAATGAAACTCTTTTATTATAAAAGAGAATAAGTAAACTTAGATATGGGTTCAAAAATTTTGAAAAGAAGTGAACTTTCACACTATTGTGAAACTTTATGACTTAAACTCATATGCTGGATCATTCTGGCTTTGGTTATCAATACAAGCATCTATTATCAACATTGTTACTGGTAATTGTGTATTTCATTTATTTCATTGAAGTTTTATCGATATATTTATTGTGTTTCAGTGGTAAATTAATACAATTAATTATTGTTAATTAGTTGTGTTTATTTATTTATTGTTGCACAATATCAACGGCCATATGAATACATATGAATGTTGTTATCTTTTAAAGATATTCTCTAACTATTTAGATTGATCTTTTATCATAAACGCAGGAGTTTGATCTAAACATATTTAAAAGGATCTATATCTTTTTTTGTTATCGTTTTGTTTTCCTCAATTCATATATATAGAAAAATCATACCTGGGTGTTAATTAGATTTAAGTCATAGTTTTAAATAACATCTTTGGTTGTGTTTATTATAGAGGTTTCTGATAAATTCATTTTTCTTCAAAAGTTACTTTTCAAATAAAAATAAGCAAAAAATCTCCTTTCAAAGGAGTGACTTCTCATTCTGGTTTGAATTAGTTTTATCATAGTTGTTTATTAGTGTGTATTTGTATTTGGATATATATTACGTGTTGCATTTTTTGTGATGAAATAGTGAGATTTTATTAGAAGGTTTTAAACGTAATTCAAGATTAAGATTAGGTTTTGGTTTTAGTATAGAATAATTGAGGGTAATTGGACCCATAACTAGTCAGAATCACCATTTACAACGGAAAATGGTTTAATTGGGACCCTTGTTGGATTATTGAGAGGGGGGGTGAATCAGTAATAGAGAAATTTAATCCTTTTTAACCATATATTCCAAGTGTTATATCAATGCAGCATTATCATCTAATAACTGCAGAGTAAACAAGCAATGAACAAATGAACAATCACACACATACATAGTACACCAGTGTTTTACATGGAAACCCAAGGCGGGAGAAAACCACAGAATGTTTTTTTCTTATATGTCTTGAAGAATTACATTCATTGGAAGCACCAACTTCCTTTTTTTTCCAGCTACAACTGGAAGGAGGCTCCAACCCCCTTGTTTCTCAGGCTACAACTTGAAGGAAGCTCAAACTCCCCTATTCTCTGGCTACAACCAGAAGGAGGCTACAGCCCCCTATGTTCTCTAGCTACAACTGGAAGGTGGCTACAACCACATGTCCTTTCCCTATCCAACCACCCTGACATATAAGTAGAATGATGGAACCCCTGTCACACTATCACTGTGAGATATACTGTTGTAAATCTGTACCAATCAACCTGTCCCAAACAACTTATACCAATAACCTAAACCATGCATCAACTATGAATCAACATGTACCTCAACCTGTAATCAACTTGTACCATAAACAAGTGCATCAACCATGCACCAAATTGTACCAACCAAATTGCAATCAACATGTACCATAAACAAGTGCATCAACCATGCAACAATCTGTACCTCAACCTGTACCATGAACAAGTGCATCAACCATGCACCAAACCTGTACAAATAACATGTCACAACAACCCGTCCAAACAACCTATAACAACAACTCGTCTCATCAATATTATCAACCAAATTAGATCTACTCACCAAGATCAATCACCAAGACAACTCTCAAAGATGTGCATCAACCAAGCATAACACAACAACTCATAATCATCGCCAAGATCAATATATGCTTCTAATAATATACCAATACAAGTATGCTACATCATCCATAAACCATGTGTCAACAATACTACTAACAAGTACCTCCAACCATCTACCAAGTATGTACCAATCATTTATCAATTATGAATCAACTATGAATCATCAAGACGTACCAAAATCATCAACTATACACCTCATGTATGTGCCAACTCATCAACTACTTGTCTCAACAAGTACCCAACATTTACCTCAACCAAAATCCCTCATAAATTTCATCATCCAAATATGATTTGTAACTTTGTAATAGACCTAGTGTATATGATCACATACCAACAAACCTTCCTTAACTTTAACAACAAGATACTAGAATTTTCATCAAACTTTTATTTAGTCTCACATGACTAGTTTTGGATTAGTCAACAACACTAACTTGAAATAATCATAACTATGTAGCTGTAATGAATAAATATTGAAAATTATACACAATGTTCCTCAGTGTGTTTTATGAAATTCCTCCATGTATCACTACTTGGAACCTCTCAGAAAAGGATTTATAGCAAAAATGGCATACCTTGCTGAATTTTGGCTTATTCTAGAGAGAGACTTTGTAGAGCATGCCCCACATGGAATATTTTTTGAATCGATCTAAAAATGTTACATAGAATACTACCAATTGTACTATAACCAACACATTTAGTCTTACTGAATTTGGATCAGTTATGAAGAAGTTATGACGTTTTTACCCGAAACACTCGATTTAGACTAGTTTCAGGAGTAGCCACAAACCCTATTTTCCACAGAGTGTAACTCCAAAAATACAACGAGCCACAAGCTAAATTTTGTACCAAATATACTTGGATATGTTTCCCCAATGGAATAGAAATTTCACGGTCTGAATCATTCCAAAAAAAAATGTATTGCGAAAATGGTGAGATGACATGTAAATAACATACCTTAGAAAGCATCATCGAAAGAATTTATCCTCCCTTGAATTCCGGACTTCTTTTCTTCACCTTCCCTTTGAAATTTGTCTTATATATCCCTTGGTTACCTTTTTCACCTATAGATATTCAATATGCTCAAGTGTGATGTAAAATGAGAGAGTCTTTCCTCTTATTTATACTCTCCATCTTCTAGGTCACTTAACCCATTTCTAGGTCACTTAACCTATTTCTAGGTCACTTAACCCATTTCAAGGTCACTTAACCTATTTCTAGGTCAATTAACCCATTTGTAGGTCACTTAACCTATTTTCCTCATTTTTAGGGTTAACCACTTTCCATAATTAGAAAGTTCTCCATTACTTTATCATTTAAATATTCCTCCTTGACTTTGTCACCTCACTTTATCATTTAAATAATCTTCTTTGATTTTTTCACTTCACTTTATTATTGAAATAATACTTCTTGACTTTGTCACTTAAATTTATCATTTAAATAATTAATTCTTCTTTGCAAGATCTTTGACTTCTTTGACCTTTTGGGGCTTCAAGCCAACATATGAGGGTCCTCCAACTTCATAAGGCCATAACTCTGAAACCGTGAGGAGTTATGTGATGTTCCACATAACACCAGAAATGGCATGACATGTACTATCCATATAGAATAGTCTTAACTAAAAATATGTCAAAAATCATGCCATTATCCATCAAACAAACTTGGGTGCATTACCCAAACCTGACTGCTCCAACTTCTTATGGCCATAACTCTCTAACCGTGAGGAGTTATGTGATGTTACACATACCACCAGAAATGGAATGACATGAACTATCCATATAGAATAGTATTACCTTCAAACATATTAAAACTCATACCATTATACATGAAAAAACCTTGGGTCCATTACCCAAACCTTTATGCTATCGGAATTCGCTATTGTACTTTCTCCAAGATTTGACATCAATCAATAAGGGTTAAAATAAATATACAATATCACTCTCCAATGGTTGAAATCAATGACAACCAATAATCCATACCAACTATCTGTCTAACATCGATGGCAACACTTAGTCATGATAAAATTCATGCTTATACTCCTCATCAATGTTTCTATCTCTCCCCCTTTGACATCAATGACAAAGGGTATCTCCCTTTGGGGCTTCTCCCCCTGACTAAACTCTCCTTGGGGTTGCTCCCCCTATCCACGTGCCTTTGATTTTTCTTTGTGTTTATAAGCCTCTAATTACTCTCTCTCTCCCTTCATATGAATAATATCTCTCCCTTTGACAAGGGGTATCACTTTGAATTCATATCTCTCATTCTTCCCTTGTGACAATTGCTCCCCTTAGAAACATGCTTTTATGCTCTCTCTCCAAGTATTTACCTTTGCATCCAATAAATCTCTCCTCCTTTGTCCTATTTATGGTGTTTCCTCGTGTACATCTAAGACATATAATATAATCATTCAAAAGCATTCATTTTGGAGTATAAATTACTCCTAGTCTCTGGCAAAGATACTAAAGGGCTTCTTCTGGAAGTGGTTTTGTAAATATGTATGCCACTTGTTATTTTGTTCCCACATATTCAACTCTGACGTTCTTCTCTACAACATGTTCCCGTAGAAGGTGATACTTGATTGGAATGTGCTTCTTCTTGGAGTTCATCACTGGGTTTTTTTGAGATACTGATGGCACTTGTATTATCAATAGATTGGAATGGGCTCATCATACTCAACCTGTATATCTGTCAAAGTTTTTTTCATCCATGGAACATGTGTACAACATGCTCTTTCTGCAATATACTCTACCTCGGTTGTAGATAAGGATATTGATGATTGTTTCTTGCTTAGACAAGATACTAAACACTCACCCAAGTAGAATGTTGCTCCATTGGTGCTTCGTCGGTCATCAATGCAACCTACCCAATATGCATCTGTGTAGGAAATAAGTGATAGATCATTTCCTTTTGGATACCATAATCCAAAATCTTATGTTCCTTTGAGATATCTAAAAATCCCCGTCGCTGCTAATACATGTAATTCCTTTGATGTTGCTTGAAATCGTGCCACCTATCCAACTTCCTACATTATATCTGGTCTGGATGTTGTCACATATAGTAGGCTACCAATCACTGAACTGGATTGCCTCTGATATGTAGAATTTGAATCATCATCTTTGCTCAACTTGCAACTGGTTTTCATGGGAGTGATAATTGTCTTGCAATCTTCCATTCTGAACCTCTTTAGCATTTCTCTGATATACTTGGTTTGAGAAATAAAAATTCCTTGGTTTCTTTGACGTATCTGAAGACCCAGAAAGAAGGATAGTTCTCCAAGTAATGACATTTCAAATTCATTCTGCATATCCTTTGCAAATATCTGGCTTGATGTAGAGATTGTTATATGTGCTTCCTTTCCATAGTCCGTAGGGATTTTTTTCATTGTTGTTTTTTAGCATTACTCTGTTTTGAATGTGAACTGTTGTATGCACTGCATGTGTCCAAAAAATGTCCGTCAATTTGGAATCCATTAGAATTGTTTGAGCCATTTCCTATGTAATTATCATCCATTATGATAATTTTCCTTTGTCTCTAAACCACTCTTTGAACCAATCTACGAATCCATGCTCTCGTCCATACTGTCCAAGAATATACTTACGCAATTGTCCATAATGCTGACCCATTTATCACTATACTATCATTAAGTCTTGATTAATCCTTCAAATTGTACTTCTGCTAACTGTCTTCTCTGGATCTGTCTTCTCAAAATCTGCAAGTTGCTCGAAGGATGGTTCTTTGGTCTGTCACAGCTATCGCATAGACTCCCCCCGTCTAATATTCATATTACCTGGGAGTCTGTAGGTCGGATGGCTTAGAACAATTTATTCTTTGATGTGTATTCATCATCATCTTCATTGATATATTCATCATCATCTTCATTGGTAGATTCATTATCTATGAGCTCTGACTTCTTTCTTTCTGTCTATGGATTCATATTTCACTACAATGCCTGAAAGTACAATCTCTTGAACCTGATCCTTATTTACCTATCCTTCCTTTCTTTTAGTTATTTTCCAAACCTTTATGTATCTGACATCTTTCTTTTTCTCTGTAGAATTTTCTTCATCTCGTTTTATTGCCAATATTGTGATCTCTGGTACTTGGTCTTTGTTCACATGTTCTTCATTTTTTCTTATCCATACTTTCTTATATATGATATTAGTATTATCTTTAATGAAAGTATCGGTCATGCTTCTACAATCACTGGCAATGTGTCCATAGTTATGAAATTTGTAACACTCAATGTTACGTGTGACCACATAGGCACTTCTTGCTTGAACATTTCTTTTATAATCCCTACAATCTGCAACCTTATGTCCAAATTTAGTACAATAAAAACAATGGCCATAAAATAAATTTTCATACCTTGGAGTGAATGATATTCTTTGTGGTGTAGTCCTTCTGAATTTTTTCCTTGACTAATCATGATCATGATTGAAGCTTCTTTATGGTTTGAACATGGATGGTCTTCTTGAATATGTATCTTCAATAGTTTTCTTAGATTCTAGTTTACCAGGATTCCTTCCTTTAATTACTTTTGCGTAACTCTTTCTATTTTCTTCATTCTTCTTTTCTAGCAACGTAGAGTGCTTCTCTTCATTCTCTACAACTGATGTGGATTTTTCTGTTTCTTCAATGCTCTTGTTGAGCTTGACGATTTTGAATCTTAGTGTGACAACTTCTTCTTCAAGATTCTCAACCTCTTCTTCTTTATTCATTATCTGAGACTTCATAACCTCTTATGTTCTCTTTGCTTATTCAAGTTGGATTTTCAATGTAATTATTTATTCTTCTAGTCTTCTCTCTTCTTGACCAAACTCTTCCTCAAGTTGGTTTAAGTCATTGGTTCTTTCCTTGAGATGATCCATCGGTATCTTTTATCTCTTTTATGATTCTTCCTTTTGTGCTGCTATGTTGGATTCTAAACATTTATTTTGATATTATAGAGTTTCTTCAATTGTTCTGGCCTCTTCTAGTTGAACTCTTAAATTCTTGATGACCTGCTGATATTTTTCAGAACCTTGAACACTTTCCTTTTGCTTCATCAATTCTTTCTTGGATGACTTGTTTTCTTCTCTTTATTTCCTTAGATATTTAATTGCACTGATCAATTTTTCTCTGTAATCAACTTTTGCTTCTTCATACTCTTCCTCTTCTGAATATGTCTGACATGATGAGCATCTTTCTTCTTTTTATGTATCTGCATATTCTTTGCCACTTTTGAATCTGCGATGGGTGAAGAATATATGTCATGTAACTTATCCCAAAGTTCTTTGGTTGATTTACATTTACCAACCTTTTCTCTAACCGGATTAGGTAATCCTTCCCAGATGAAATCCATTGTTATTTTTTTATTCTTCTTCAATTCCTTCTTGGCTACAGTCTTTTCCCTTTTTGAACTATCATATCCTGTAACAACTGATAGCCAAATATAATGTCCATGTGCCAGTAAAAATAATTTCATCCTTCTACTCCACATCTCATACTTAAAACCATTCTAACCATTAAACATTGGTACTCCATTCTCAAAATAATCCATGATCTCCTTCTAGTGTTTAAATTGTTTCCTGGAGGAACCTCGCTCTGATACCATTTGTTGGATTACTAAGAGGGGAGGTGAAATCAGTAATAGAGTAATTTAATCCTTTTTAAGCATATAATCCAATAGTTATATCAATTTAGCATTATCATCCAATAACTGCAGAGTAAATAAGAAATGAACAAATGAACAATCATAAACATACACAATACACCAATGTTTTATGTGGAAACCCAAAGCCGGAGAAAACCACAAAATGTTTTTTCTTATATGTATTGAATAATTACATTCATTAGAAGCATCGACTTCATTTGTTTTACAGCTGCAACTAGAAGTAGGCTCCAACCCCCTTGTTTCTAAGTCTACAACCTGAAGTAAGCTCCAACTCCCCTATTCTCTGGCTACAACCAAAAGGAGGCTACAACCCCCTATGTTCTCTGGCTATAACCGGAAGGTGGCTACAACCACCTATCCTTTCCCCATCCAACCGCCTTGACATATAAGTAGAATGATGGAACCATTGTCACACTGTCAATGTGAAATATACTATTGTAAACCTGTACCAATAACATGAACCATGCATCAACCTGTACCTCAACATGTAATCAACTTGTACCATAAACGAGTGCATCAACCATGCACCAACATGTACCAACCAAACTGTAATCAAATTGTACCATAAATAAGTGCATTAACCATGAAGCAATCTATACCTCAACATGTACCATGAACAAGTTCATCAACCATGCACCAAACCTGTACAAATAACATGTCACAACAACCTATCACAACAACCTTTCTCATCAATCTTATCAACCAAATTATATCTACTCACCAAGATCAATCACCAAGAAAAATCTCAAACATGTGCATCAACCAAGCATAACACAACAACTCATAATAATCACCAAGATCAATATGTGCTTCTAATAATATACCAATACAAGTATGCTACATCATCCATAAACCATGTGTCAACAATACTACTAACAAGTACCTCCAACCATGTACCAAGTAT
>ML785614.1:67528-140309 GCA_009831015.1 Picea engelmannii | reverse complement strand
TCATTGATGTTGTCTTATGCACATTGATAGCTTATTATTTCCAGTGAAGTACATGGCTAAATTATTGCAGCAAGAAAATCAATAAGTTAAATGAATGTTGTTAACACAATAACCAACATCTTTTGTATTCATGGTTGTCACACAAGAACCAACCATAAGAAAATTTCACATGTTGTTACTCTTGTATCGCATACCCTGGAAACATTCATTGTTAAAAGGACATCATCAATCAAAGCCATAGTTTGAATTCCAAAAATTCTTAAGAAGATCCATGCATAGTTGCATGAGGACATGCAACAAGTTGACTTGGGGGGCATGTTGGGCCTCAGAAATGTCACATTTATATCCTCTTTTTCCTTCACTATTCCTTACATTTCATCGTCCCATTAACCTTCCATCATACCATTCCCATAATGATACTTGGGTTTCTCCTTATTATTTTCCATTGTATTCATTTCAGTATTGTAAGTGAATTTATGATTAAATATTAGAAAAATGGCATATTTTCATTATATATCAAGGTTGGATGAGTTTGATCATGTGTGCAAGCATATGTGAAGATTTCAACAAAGTCAAATATTACCACCTAGCCTCAAATTTGAATTTCATCTTCAATCTTTGAAGATTTGAAGAATATTTGGGACAATCATTAAAGCATATTCAAAGGAGAAGATCATGGAGATTTTGATAGGATATCTTATCCAAGATATGAGTGGAGGATTTGAAGGAATAAGTTGAAAGAATAGTGGATCTGTAATTATGACACTCTTCAAGACTTTCATGTATATAAGAGAGTGCTCTCTCTTCATGAAGGCAGGGTGAGACATGATGTAATGGATAATTTGGGATGTTGGAGTTAGAGACGAGAGATTAGACTTAGATCAGCTTGAAGTCTTAGAAGGGGATTCTTAGCTTCGATTCTTCGCTTTGATTCTTAGCTTTGTTATTATTTCATGCTTTGTCATTTGACTCTTGTAACATAATTTGAGATTGATATATTGTGTGAGCTCACATATGTCTTTTGTCATTCAACTCTTCACATGTTGTATTGTTTTTCCCTTATGCAATTTTCTGCTTTCTTAGTTAGTCTTTGGATGCTTTCCTAGATTAATTTCATTTCAGCAATTTATATTAGATTACTTCTACTTCAGTCCTGCATATATAGTGTGTGTGCTTCATAATCCTACAAACCTCGGATTAACAAATTAAATAGTTGGGCAAATACGACAACGGAATTAAATGACAATATTACCGCCTAACAGGTGGCAGCTTCAATGGGTTGAATTCCTTTGGACAAATTGTAATAGACACTGGAAAACATCCTACTGGATATAGAAATAGTTTCATTGCTCTGCTTTTTTAAGGCATAGAACTCTATAAGTTGTATATCTAAATATTTCTTCCTACCCCAAAACTTTAAAAAGACATCCTTCAATTCCTCCCATGAGCTAATTGTCTCTGGTTGCAAACATTTAAACCAGTCTTTGGTGTCTTCTTTAAAGGATTGAGAGAAGGCCCTCATACAAACATCATCATGGTCGATCTCAAACAAATCTATAAAATACTCAAAACCTTGGATGTGTTTTTCAACTGAGATGGTATCAGGTTCCCCATCAAACATAGGCAAGTACTCATAGTCTTTCGGAGGAAAATCATGAAGGATGTGGGGTAAGTTTAAGGTTTTGTATCTATGCTGAATCTTGGAGGGTGTTGGTTCAAGTGCAGGAGATGAAATATCAACCCTGGTTTCATGAGACTTATCAACTTGGTTGTGGTCATCACATGGCCCAGATGAGAATTTTTTATCAACATTAGTGATATAGTGAGGATATGCATGCACAACTTTAAGAGGAGGATATATAATTGCAATATCTTCATGATCATCATTAGAATGCAATAGGTAAATAAGACTTTGTTTGGCATGTTCAAGGAAAAAGCAGAGGCAACTTATAACAAACAATAAAATGCCTTGGAAAAAATCCAAATGTAAGTACTTGTTTTCTTTCATAATGTTTTTTCATACCTCTGTCAAGGGATCTCATTTTTTAGTGGAGTCTTTGAATTACTTTTGAAGCTTGAGTAGAGTCACCAATAATTTTTTCGAAGCTGGATTCTGCATTATGAGTGGAGTCGCCAATGAAAATTCAAATTTTGGGATTCTTCTACCAGTGGAATCACCTTCAAACTATTTTTTTGATGTGTGGAGTCACCAGAGTAGGAATACAGCCAATATGTTCCTAAGTGTCTACTTCTCTCAGACTTTAGAACTCAACCATGTAGTTCTTTCCCAGGAAAAAATTTTCAATTTTGTCCCCGGCAACAGTGCCAGAATGTTAGCACTCTGTAAATTTTGTCCGGCTAAATAGACAAACGACAGAGGTAACTATTTCAACCAGCTTTAAAGATGAGGTACTAGCCTACTCAACTCAGAGAGGGCTCTCTCATGTCACTTTATATATCTATGGAAATCGGTGGGTATATTGGGTTTGTGTTGGGGGTTTTTAATAAAATAACTGAAGAAATGAAGATGACATTTGGGCTATGGGGTCTGGAATAAATAGAATGCATCATCAAACCTAAGACTATTCAGAGGAAAAGGATAAATCAGGTAGTAAGTCTGAGTTTATATCTGAAAATTTTTCATGACATTAGAGGAAAAAGAAACATATAACTACATCAGAGCATTACGGATAAGAATTCTGAATAAGTTAAGAAGAAAGAAAACACAGTCTAAGTTTCTAAGCCGAGAGCATCAAATAATGAATTATGGGCCTCTAAATCTCCAATTTAGACAGAAAGAAGTGTAAATGAAATGTATGCTTACAGGAAATACATACTATGAGAGGAAAACAAGACTCATATCATCGTCATTTATAATCTTTTCATAAACAATCCAAAATCTGCGTCTGCATTTATATATTCATTCTAGCCCCAAAATTTACAAAAGTTTTTCCTACACAGGGGGAAGGCTCCTCTTTTCTCCCTATTTTCTATATCCTCGAGATAATATATATAGAGAGAAGGTTTCTTCGTGGAATTAAAAATGTTTAGACTTCTCATCATTCTAAGATTAGAGATAAGTTACAAGGAAGAATGATTTATAATAACCATTAACCTATTTTAGAGGGATCGTTAGGAACAGGTTCATCATATTTTGGCGCCATCTGTCCAAAACTTGTTGGGATGTACTTATCTCCACCTGAGAGTTCATTTTATGTTAGCGATCTCCTCCTTTAGAGTATCCAACCACGTCGGTTGATTCTCTCCAACACTTTCAGTCGTTTTAGCTATGGTTTCTTTCTTTTGTCATTTGCTCTGTTTCTTTTTTACAGCTCACTTGTTCATGACTAGATCCCTCATAATGGGATTTATCCTGACTTCCAATACAGAGTCTGTAGTAGGTTATGTGTGGAATTTATTCGCTAATATATGTGAAATTACCCCTTCCTTCTTACTCGTAGGTAAATCTGCCATGTTGCCTGAATGACCGATTTCACTGGATATAGCTTTGTCCATGTATCCCAATTTCATGGACACTAAAATGTTCCTATAGAAATAAGATAGTTGAGAAAATTGGAGATTACTTCGTTTATGGATGATATAATGCCTCCATACTTGAGAATACGTAGTTATAGAGTTATAATCATGAATCACTAACAGATTCACTTACAGGTACGTTGGTTTACCACACTTGGCTAATCCATTTCAAATGATTATCTTTCGAGTTCGTTATATGGTGGCGTTCACCTGACATCATATGGTTGTGAAGTATCGAATGAGTGAAATGGGGTGATTTTGACCAGCTGTCGCCCACCCCACGATTGATTGATTTTACATATTGAAACATGTGACATCGGGGCTTTGGTGAAAGTGGTTTTAGGAAACCCACCTTTCACCCCGATGTATCTCTAGAGGCGTCGTGTGTCCATTTTAAAAACCACAATGGTTTTCCCTAGTCCACCTTTACATGGTTAAGTCTCGTAAAAGTTCATCACCTGATATCGGCTCCAGCCATTGATCTAGGTCATTTTATAATCAATGGTCTGTCGAGTTATACATTTTATGCCTCCACTATATTCGTCCATATGCAGCCAAATATGTCTCGGTCCTCTAAATTATCAATTCTCCAAACTATCAGGCTTTCAGGATAATGTAGTTGTTGCTAAATTCCTGAGACTCGAATCTTGTCTAAAAATTGTTATGGTGATAATAGGTCCATTACCCAAACCTGAGTTCTCCAACTTCTCATGGCCATAACTCTCTAACCGTGAGGAGTTATGTGACGTTCCACATATCGCCGGAAATGGAATGACATGTACTATTCTAGAATAGTCTTACCTTCAAATATATTAAACCTTGTACCATCATACATGAAACAACCTTGGGTCCATTACCCAAACCTTTGTGCTACTGAAATTTCTCTAAGGGTTGACATCAATATAATATATCACTCTCCAATGGTTGACATAAATGGAAACCAACAATCCATACCAACTATCCATCAACCTAAGTTAATTTTCCGACCGAGCGATATTCCCAAATGTTCATTATGTTCATTTTTTTCGATCAACAAGGTGCTACCACTATCAATCAACACCAAAATCAGCCTATGTTTAATGTATCCCTTGATATTCAATGTATGTGGGGCCAAAATACCTAAGAGTGCATGAAGTGAGATGATTGGTTCCATGGATTCCATCAACTTGACAATTGGATCTTCGACAGGAGAACTTGGTTGAGCCACCTCTTGGTATGAAACTTCATCGAATAGGATGTCGTCATAGGAAGAGGAAGTTGAGGCATCAATCTGGAAGACCTTGTGTTCTCTACATTTATGCCCTAGTGCATACTTTTCATCACAATAGTAGCAAAGGCCTTGCTTGCAATGTTCCGCCATTTGGGCGGGAGAGACCTTTTGTACCTTCAAAGTTTGGGTTAGAGAAAGGGTAGCACCTAAGAGAGGATGGGTGGTAAATGAAGCCTTTAGGGAAGGTGCATGGAGGATGGTCTTTTATTCCCTGTCTAAATGACATGTTTGCAACCATGCAGTAGGATGATTCATGTCTACATGATCCTTGATAGCTTCTTTTAAACCATTGATAAAACATTCAAGGTAAAATTCATTAGATAAGCCCTCAGTACAGATACCCAATTGTTCAAATTTCATGATGAAGTATGTGACAGATCGTTTTTGGTGCATCTTAATGCGTCAGCACAAAAATTGTGATTCCTTATCAAAACAGGCACAAATGGATTTGGAGAACATGTTCCAATTGGGAGGTCCTAGATAACATTGTGTATGCCACTGCCACCACTGCCAGCATTCTTGATCCAAGTACAAAACCCCTAGATGGAGTTTGGTCTCATCATCTCGTGTATCATGAAGGAAGAAGTATTGTTTCATTTGAGAAACCCACCCAGTTGGGTTGTAACCATCAAATTTATGCATGTCAACTTTGGGCACCTTAGTCCAAGAAGGTGGAGAACCCCAAGGGGAGTGAGAGGACTGAGTATGTTCATAATGAGAAGACTAGATTTCTTTAGGTTTTGGCTCAACATTCTTACCCCTGAAGAGTTGCACTAATCTGTTGTATTGTTGGTCAAGGGATGTGGTGAATTCATTGTGAAGAGAAGGTATGTTTCCTTCAATGTGTTGTTCCAGGTGGGAGACTTTATCCTCTAAGTTTTCTTGGGACTGAGAGCAAGTGGTAGGCATGGTAAAGGCTTCGGTAGCAGCTGAGGTGTCAGGATGGAAAAAATGGGCTTAAAAATGATGGGTACCCCAGTGATCAGGACAAAGAGAGGAATCCAATAGTATAGGTCTCAAGAAGGGAGTCCCAGAGGGGGTTGGGTCTACAGGAAAAAAAATCTTAAAATTTAAGGGTACCATTGCAATCAGAATCAAGATAGGAATGTAATAGGCTAGTTCACAAATAATGGTGTTGATAGGCCCAGATTAACCCCTAACACCTCCTCCAACCAGTAGACCTTTAAAAGCATCCACCTAACGTACTTATTCATAGGTTCGGTCTCATCTCAAATGAGAATATAAGGAGATGGATGTATGTCTTCATGTCGTAACTCAGCCCCTGCCCGCTATGTTATCTATGCTTAAAGGTTTCAAGTTCTAGCCAAGGAAGGTGAGAGGAGTGGACGAGAACCACCCTAGATAAAGGGACGGATGATATGGCTATTATTCCCCCTCCCTTACTTCATTTTGCTTGCTTATGACATGGGAGAGACTATATACCATTTCCCACAGAAATTCTTAACAGGAGAAAATATGTAGTAATTTTACAACCCCAATGCAAACGAAAAGGTTGCACTACAATAGATCTTGTCTTTTATTTTTATGTTTTGTTCCCAAGGGTTAGGGTTTGCAGGGAATCTATAATCAAGGGTTTTCCATGTGCTATAGCTCTCTTATATACATGCAGAATCCAATAGTAGTACTTGGCCCAATATCTTAGGGAACCAACTAAGGAGGCTAGAATGTACCCTTAGTCACACTACCTGAATACCCATGTACTAGAGAGTCACTTCCTAAGTTTTGTTCTCAGTGACACTATAACAATCGCGTGGTCGATCGGTTTATCTACGGAGGGATTCAGGATTCCTAGGACGATCTGTATATAGGTGTTGTCTAATGCACTACCACTCGAAGGGGTACCAACAGGGTTTACAAGGGTGGCCAACAGATGTGCGCTTAAGAACCACTTGTATTTCCTATGTGTATGACTCCCCGGCCGTAGTTTTATGCATGTAATGACGGATCTATGTATCTTAAAGACATCGGAATACATCTCTACCCTGGAAAGAAAATATCCCACAAGTCCTACTCTGGAAAGAGATATGATACCACTTGCAATATTATTGATACAATATATTATGTAGAACAGAAAATATATATCAAGCAATGACAAAATAATAATGATATATCCAGAAAAATATCATAAGAACACGACAATAACACCAAAATAATTATCAAGTGGTTATAGCTCAATCGGTTGGGGTGGGGAGTTTTCTCCTCCCCACCCAGTTTTGAGTCTCATCTATGCAACATGTTTCTCTCTGTGAGACAATATATTCTCGAAATTATTGACCCTCCTATGTTCTTCATATTTCAGGGGGGGGATTACTATGGACATAGCGAGCTTCATGTCGTAAAACACAAAGGAAAAAGAAAAAAAAAACACCAGAATAATCACCAGGAAGAGAACTTTACTATGATAGCAATGTTCACTTGCCTCTTCGAGGGGTCAGCCTCCAGCAGAAACAAATCTCTATTACAATAATCTCCAAGACAAAATATCCAATGCCTCCTACTCTTATTTATACCAATTATACCTTCTAAAAAAACTTCTAGAAGAATATATTTCTAGAAGCGGAAGCTTCTATTAGGTCTTCTTACATTGACTTATTCTTCTTTATTTATTAGGCCTTATTAACTAATGTCGACCTTTATTAAATAGAAAAAATATCCTACTAACTAATGACCCATGGAGAGGGGTTAGGATAGGATCCTTATGCCATTTCTCAATCATCCTCACCCCATGGCCCACCCATATCTGACACAAACATTGAAGGTCCAAAAGGTATCTCCAACAAAAATGGTTGAACGTCGCAAGGACTTTGCTACTATTTTGATGAAAATTATTCCCTAGGGCATAAAAGTAGAGAACAAAATTTCTTATAGATTGATGCATCAACTTCCTCTCCCTGTGAAGACATCCCATCAAAGGAGGCTCCTCACATAGAAGAGACTCAACCAAGTGATCACACTGAAGCTCCAGTTGTAACCCCTGTGGAACCAGAGGAACTCTTCATATCGCTTCATGCACTCTCTGGTGTTTTGGCCCCACAAACATTGAAGCTCAAGGGATACATAAAACATAGACAAGTAGGGGTATTGATCGATAGTGGTAGCACCCATAACTTTATTCATCGTAGGCTTGTTTATGATATCCATTGGTTTTTTTGCCCTGCATCTAATTTTCAAATCCTCATCGCTAATGGTGGTACTATGAAGTGTGGCGTTGTTGTGAGAATGTTAAACTCCAAATGGGTGATTATCATATTAAAACCCAAATGTTTTATATTTCCATGGGTGGTTGTGATATTGTCTTAGTAGTGGAATGGATTTGCACCCAAGATGCTCACCCTTATACCCTTCGAGGTCTTTCAGCGAGATTTCCTGAAATAATCATCTCTCACGGGATGGAAAAACTATTGAAGAAAGACAACCATGGTGTGATTTCTAAATTTTATTCCATCCAGGTCACTAAACATGCATCTCAAGTAGTTCCTCCTAGCCTACAACTCATATTGGACAAGTACCCCAAGGTCTTTGAGGTTCCCACAGTCCTACCTTCTTCCAGGGTTGAGCATGAACATAGCATCCCTCTCCTTTTAGGAATTCAACCCCCCAATGTATGTCCCTACATATATCCATTTTCTCAAAAAAATTAAATAGAAAAGATGGTACAGGAATTACTAGAGGCAAGGTTAATTCTCCCTAGTACTAGCTCATATTATTCACCAGTGGTGATGGTCTTAAAGAAAGAAGATACTTGGTGCATATGACTCGATTTTTGTGCCCTGAATAAACTGACCATCAAAGATAGGTTTCCCATTCCTATCATTGATGATCTGTTATATGAAGTCCAAGGTTCCTGTGTACTCACCAAATTAGATCTTCGCTCCGACTATCACCAGATCAGGATGAAGGAGGAATATATTCTGAAGACTGCTTTTAGAACTCATGAAGGACATTATGAATTCTTGGTCATGCCTTTTGTCCTTTGTAATGTCCCATCCACTTTTCAAAATCTCATGAATACACTATTGAAACCTTACCTTCTAAAGTTTGTGTTGGTTTTGTTTGATGACATCCTTATTTACATTTGCACTTGGGACAGCCACCTTTTTCATGTGGCAAAGTCCTTCACTTGTTGCAAGAAAACCAATTGTTTGACAATAATACCGAATGTTCATTTGGGGCCAGCAAAGTCGAATACTTGGGACACATTTTCAGTCGTGGAGTAAAATTGGACCCCAAAAAGATACACGTTATGAAGGAGTGGTCACAACCCACGACATTAAATTGCCTAAGGGGTTTTCTTAGTCTCACGAGATATTACAGGATATTTGTCAACCATTATGGAAAAATTGCTAAGCCATTGACCGACCTCTTCAAAAGAATTCATTTCATTGGACACATGTTGTTGATCAAGACTTCAAAGAATTGAAGAGGGCCATGTGTACTACTCTTGTCCTGGCATCTCCTAACTTCAATAAAACCTTTGTGGTGGAATCAGATGCTTTTGGCACTAGTATATGTGTATTTCTCACACAAGAGGGTCGACCTTTGGCCTTTACTAACCAATCGTTGAGTGCCCACAATCTGGAAAGACCTACGTATGAAAAATAAATGATGGCCATTCTCCATGCGGTTCACACATGGTGACCATATCTCTTGGGACGTCGTTTTCAGATCAAAACAGATCACCATAGTCTGAAATATTTTTTGGAGCAATGATTATCCTCCCTAGAAAAATATAAGTGGCTGACCAAAATTTTGGGTTATGATTATGAAATAATATACAAAAAGGGAAATTATAATATAGTAGTTGATGCATTTTCAAGACAACAAGAGTATGAAGGATCCCTCATTTCCTTATCATTATCGGTCCTTGATTGGATTGAAGAAGTACGCCAAGAGTGGCTAACACACCTGACTCTCTCCAAGATAATCCAACACCTTCATGAGGACCCTAATCCTCCCATCAGTTACACTTGGCAAGACAATATTCTCATATATAAGGATCGCTTGGTTCTATCACCCTCTTCATCACTAAAGATGAAGATCTTAAATGAGTTTCAATCATTAGCTATTGTGGGTCACTCAGGGTTACAAAATACATATGCTCATGTCTGACATTCTTTTTTATGGGCAGGCATGAAGAAGGATATCCTTTACTTTGTCACAGAATGTGAGGTGTGCCGATGTAATAAAGGTGAAACTATCAAGTCTCCAAGATCCCTACAACCCCTACCCATTCCATCTTCTATGTGAAAAAAAACTCCATGGATTTTATAGTGAGCCTTCCTAAAGATGGGAACAATTCCATCATCATGGTGGTGGTTGATCACCTCTCCAAGTATGCTCATTTTTTTTCATTACCCCACCCTTTCACACCAGCACTAGTAGCATAAGTTTCTTCAATCACATTTTCAAGTTACATGGCATGCCCATCTCTATTGTCTCTGATCGGGACCCAACTTTCACCAGCACATTTTGGCAAGAGTTGTTTAAATTGTAGGGCACCCAATTGAACATGAGCACATCCTATCACCCTCAGTTTGATGGCCAAATAGAAGTGGTAAACAAATGTTTGGAAACCTACTTGTGGTGTTTTTCTTTAGATAAACAACACCAATGGGTGTAGTGGCTCCCCTTGGAAAAATGGTGGTACAGTACTTCCTATCATACAGCCACTAAAATGACCCCATATGAAGTAGTGTATGGACAACTCCCACCTACAGTCACTACCTATCTTCCAAGAACATCCAAGGTCTAATCTATCGATACAATGTTGTAAGGTCACACAGCCACCCTAGCAGATCTAAAGGATAACCTCCACATGGCCCAAAATCGCATGAAGAAACAAGTGGACCATCATCATTCAAAAAGGGTTTTCTAGGAAGGTGATCAGGTGTTTCTCTAGCTCCAACCTTACAAGAAAACATCTCTCAAGGCCCAAGGACATCACAAGTTGGAACCCAATTTTTATGGGCCCTACCATATCATCAAGCGTATTGGTTCAATGGACTACTAATTGGCCCTTCCTATTACTTCCAAAATCCATCTAGTGTTCCATTTTGTTACAAGGAAAATCACTCTATGGCATGGGGTAAACCACAAAAGACAGAATGACTACAGAAATCAACTATAATCTGAAGTATGCTATATAAATGTAAATGCTAACAAGACAAGATAAAGAGCCTACCTTGTCTGAACGTTCAATGAAGAACATCGTTGAGCACTCAACTCAAATATTTATACCTACAACTTATCCTCAACAACCAATATACACAAGCATATGGTGATAATATATAAAGCTATCACATACAATAGATAATACATTAACATGCATAACAGATACACCCATTGAATAATAATTCAAATATTTTCAAAACATCAATTGGACGAGAAAAGAGTATTTCTATTAAAATATGATCAGCTGAAGTATACAAGTGACAAACTTTCGTTTCGGTACGTCTTGGAACCGAGAAACTAAGTCCCTTCTACTTGGGCCTCCACCACCTCAATCCTCCACCAAAGGTAATATCATATAAGAGAGACAATGACATTCTCCATCAAAGAGGGAAGATCTTGGGGGTTGAAAAATGTGTCCAGACTTTAAAGGACAAAGGGATGCAAACTCAATGTGAAGTGAAAATTTCTCTAGAGTATCTTTGGTCTAAAAAGTTGAATTCTCTCCCCTTCCACAATTTGGATATGGCCCATTTTATATCCTTCAAATGGAACTGAAGGGCCAAGTCAGAACATTTCCAATATATGGAAGGTCAAGGATCATGGATCTTGTGACATGACATGGAAACCCAATACGATTTTTAATTTTGAGCACCGAACTCGATGTACATGTGTTGTAGTGGTGCAATTTGCAGATATGCATGTCATATAACTGATAAGGTGTGTATATGTGGAAAAAGATGGATTTTAGCTCTGGGAAGTGAAAAATGGGACTTCAATTCTACATATATAAATGGAAAAATCCATATGAGCAAGTTGCATGAGGTGAGGAAAATCTTGCAATAACAAATGTCCCCTAATGTGTGAGGTCAAAGGAGTATGTGTGATGGCCGAAATACATTACAATTCCCAGAAGTAGAGTAATGGAGACCCAGCTGGACGAACTATTTGCTCATGAGAATATTACAATCCATAATGACTTTGCACACATGGCTGGCAATTTGAATTACACTGCATATCCATGTGGAAATATACCAAACAGTTGTTCATGGCCATGAATAGGCAATATAAAGTAGAAACATGCCAAAGGTTGTCATGGTCACGAACAAGTCCCAGTGAAAACCAGTCTCAAAATCAATTTGAAGATATTTGTTTACAATGGAGTACATTCTGATCTCCCGTTATCACTGAAGTTATATAGGTATTGGTCCAAATAATGATAGCAACAGCTCAGGAAAGTTTCTACTATAAATTGATGTCTTCAAGTATTCTACACAATCCACCAAAGGTGCAAGTCTACATCATGTGAATAGAGGATTTGAGGTCGAACACAATGAGAATTTGTTTGATTATTGGTCATTAAGGTATATTGTTAACAAACGAGAGACAGCCTACCAATAATGAAAGTATGTATCAAGGCACTGAATACATTCTTACAAGTGTGAATAAAGGTGTTGAGGTCGAACACTTGAATAATGCATTGATCAGGAGACATTGATGTATTCCCAACTGTCGATGGTGAGAGAACATGCCATTGATGATTGCAAGCCTCTATGTATTCATAGGACTCTAGGCCTCGTTTCCAGAATAGATGAGCTAAATTCGATGGAAGGAGACCCGGTGAAAGGAGAGCATTAAGGCATCTCTCATTAGTCGGCATGAGGTACAAAGAAATATATTAATGATTTGGAGGAACTTGGATGAATAATATCATGTTCAAGAACAAACGACCCTATGCATCTTTCGCATGCACCATATGCAAGCAGTGCATGGAAAATATGTTAGGTATGTGTTATATTCTTTGCATGTGTGTGTGTGTGGGTGCATCAAATTCGAAAATTGTGTCTGGCAATCCCTCTAGTAGTGATCTTGTTAATGTGTGCATCAAGTGCTTCCTAGGGGGGTCCCAAGGGGGCCAGGTATTCCCCCCTTGGTTATGCTCATCATTCGACAACGGGCGATATCCCGGAGACAACAGGGTTCGGGGCAGTGCCCTGAATATTTTTTGGGGGGGGGCAGTTTTTGTTATTTATAGCGGTTTTCTAAATTAATCCCAGATTAAGGGATTAGGGTTTTGGTATCTACAAAATACCTAAAAACATTGTATATATATTTTATGGTGAATGGTGAAATTAATTCAATAAAGAGTTGAAAGGTTTTCTCCTGGTTAAGGGTTTCAGGTATAAATCTCTAGGTACTATGTGTATGAGCCATTGATTAATTTTTGTTTTGCTTAGGAATCTATATGCATTTCTTTAATTCATAGGTTTAAAACTTACATGTGGTATCAGACCTCATTTTTTGCTTCAGAGGGACACCTTTTTTGCTAAGGGTTTGGCTCGGTCTTGATAGATCAAGTTTATCTTGGGTCTGTGATAAACATGGGTTTAGTGGGATCTTTTACAGTGGTTATTCGAGTGTATAAAGAGGAATGGAGAGCTCTTCTAGAATCAAGATAGGGACGTTCAACAGTAAAAAATTTGAACTATGGAAGCTCAATATGGAGGACCTTCTTGTAGACAAATAACAATGGATCTTTGTGGATCCCGGTACACAACCTACTGGTACACAGCCCACTGGTACACATCCTACTGGCACATAGTCGACTAGTACACAACCTACTAGTACACAAACTACTATTACACCACCTATTGGTATGTTGAAGGAAGATTGGGAGAAGTTGGACAGAAGAGAAAGGAGTACTATTTGACTCTACCTAGTAGATTCGGTGTTGTTGACTGTCTCGTGAGAATCTACAGCCAAGGAACTATGGGATAAGTTAGGGAATTTGTATCAATCAAAGTCCCTAGTAAACAAGTTGTTTCCTCGAAAGAAGTTGTATCATCTTAGGATGGAATATGGAGATTTTGTGACAGAACATCTAAATGCCTTTAATACTCTGGTAAGTCAACTTTTCTCTGTTAATATTATTATTGCAGAAGAAGATAAGTGTATTACTTTGTTATGTTCTTTGCCAAACTCTTGGGATAATCTAGTTGTAGCAATTGGTAGTACCACTCAATCTACATTGAAGTATGAGGATGTAGTTGCATCCTTGTTATCTGAAGAGATGAGGTGGAAAATCATGGATGGTCATAGCACAGATGCTTTATCTGTAAGAGGTTGTACCCAAGACAGGAATCTTGGTAAGTCTTTGGGGGGGGAGATCTAAATCTACAGGTAGATATAAGTCTCCAGGAAAATCTTTGAGGAAATGTTGGAAGTGTGGTAAAACAAGGCATTATAAGAAATATTGCAAGTCTAAGAAGGTTGATAAACCAAAGGGATCTGATAGTACCTCTTCCACAGAGGCGAAAACCTCCACTGAAGAAGGAGGTGATGTTTACCTGGAATCTATAGGTACACGTGCAGACCATGATGTATGGTTGATCGACTCAGGTGTGTCATACCATATGACCCCTCACAAGGAATGGTTCTTTGAATATGAAAAATGACGATGGTGGTGATGTATTCCTAGGAGATGACTCGACAGCGAAAATCATGGGACGTGGAAGGGTTAAGTTGTTGCTAAAAGATGGAAGGATTAGAACTCTACCTAGGGATCTACACATTCCAAAACTAGCCAGGAGCCTAATATCTAAAATCAAGTTGGATGATGCAGGAGTGGATATTGTATTTGGAAATGGCACTTGAAAGATGGTACGAGGAGAAATGGTTTTGATTAGGGGATTTCGGTGTGGAACTATGTATAAGTTGTTGGGAATCACTTATACTAATGGGTGTAACAGTTCTATTGTCCCTAAGAAGAGAAATGAAGGAGACAAGACCAATATTGTCCCAGAAAGGAAGACCATGTTGTAGCGTCAAAGACTGGGGCATATTGGAGAAAAGGGCCTTCGAACACTACACGGTAAAGGTATGGTTGAAGGTATGTCTAATTGCACTCTGGATTTTGATTTATGTGAACATTTCATATATGGTAAACAGAATTGAGTAAGATTCCCATGTGGTGCTACAAGATCAAAGGGGATATTAGAGTTGATACACAGCAATGTGTTTGGACCTGTTCATGTTCCATCCCTAGGTAAATATGTGTATTATGTTTCATTCATAGATGATTTCTCAAGGAACACATAGATTTATTTTCTTATAAATAAATCTAAGGTATTTGATAAATTTAAAGAGTTTAAGGCTCTGGTAGAAAATCAGACAGAGAAGAAAATAAAGGTATTGAGGACAAATAATGGTGGAGAATTCTGTGGAAATGAATTCAAATAATTTTGTAAGAAGTGTGTGATCCGGATTATTTTCGGCACGAAATGAGATCGGAGATATAATAAAGAAATGCGCAAAGATATCGCAGACATTCAATAGTATAACAGAAATATATCAGAGATGAAACCATAAACACAGATATATAGTAATACATGATTTCTATTAATGAAATAAATGTACAGAGACTGTAAAATACAGAGTGAAAGACTCAATAGAATGGTGGCATCTTATCTCTGAGAAGAGATGTGACGGCTACTCGCATTCGCAAGAAGATGATTAAAATCAGGCTCTGAAGGCCTTTTACAATAAACCGGAATGCCAAAAACCCTAGACATCCAAAAACCTAACCCTAGGATATGAAGCGCCAAAAGTCGTGTGGGCCCCGTTTGGGTAAGTTGGTGCATCAACTTCCCGGGGTCGTAACTTTTGCATACGATCTCTATTTTAGGCATGTTATAGCTCGTTGGAAAGGTATCGTCGAGGAGATTCATTTTGGGGGATCAATCATGCCTTTGGATATCATTGAGAACCTCGATCTTGAAAACCCTTCATTTAGGCCCTCAAAATGGCCCCGGAAGTTAAAACCTGCTAAAAATAGTAAATTGCCAAAATTGCCAGAAAATTGTTTTGAGCCAGTCGGAAAAGGTGGGTGGCCAGTGATATCCACCTGGATCAATCCTCCCTCCTTAGGAAGCAATGGTCTCCATTGCGTTGAGTTCCTGGGGGAGAGGGAAAAGCATTTGTTGGATCTGCATATGGGTGAGTTGCTTGTATTGCTGGAGACGTCGCCCTGCTTAGTTTGTGGAAGTATGTCATGAACCTGTTGAAGTTGAGGTTGTTCAAGAAGTAGAGCTACATGAGAGGAAGGTGTGCAGAAGGAATCTTTGTGCTTTGTTGCAACCTTGTCGACCTGCTTCTGTTGGATAGAAGGTGCTTGGGGCCAGGCTGTAGTGGTTGCAGTGTCCTTTTGTTCTCCTTTTGAACAGATTGTGAAGAAGCTGAATTTTGCAGTATGAGATACTACCTTGCGGCACTTTTTAGGTGGAACGGTAATCGAAACTACCTCTGGTATTCTATAGAGATGACCCCCCAAAGTAACAATGACACCACGTGGTCGAGACTCATAAAAAGCATGGCGTCTCCACATATATGGTTGGCCCAAGAGAACATCACAGACATCCAGTGGGGCAACATCACATAATACCTCATCCTTGAAGGGTTGGATGTCGTATGAAAATCGACATTGTTGGTTGACACGAAGATCTCATCCTTGTCGAAGCCACCCGATGTTGTATGGCTGCAGGTGTGGTGTTGTCGACAATCCCAACTATTTGACGACCTCTGCTCAGATGAGGTTCTTCTGGCTTCGGCTATCAACAATAAAATGCAGCGGGGTCCCCTTCACCCACATCTGTGAATGAAAAAGGCGCTCCCCCTCTTCAGGATCTATTGGTTCTTCTGGTTGAATTGTTGTGGCTGCGACAATAGCAGTGGGGTCTGCGTCAATGATTTTTCCTTTACCATTATTTTCAGAATCAGATTTTGAATCAGGGTTTGTCTCTTTGTCTTTGATCTCGGCCACCAATGAATGTTTTGAGCGACATTCATCGATGTTGTGCCAGGGGATTTTTTGGAACTCGCACCATTTTTCGGTGTCCTTCTTTGTCTTCCCGTGACCCTTCTTTTCTTGTGTCTTGGACTGGTTTTCGAGAGACTGCTTGTTAGGGTCGTCTTTGTCATACTTTGGTTGTTGCAGATTTGCAGACCCGAATTCTTGTTTGTTCTGGTGCTTAAAATTCTGCTCAATTTTAACAGCATATCGATAAGCAGCACCGAGTGATGAGATGTCCAGAAAATCCATTTCAGTTTGGATGTATCTATGTAGAGCCCCACGGTATTTCAGAACCAAATGTCTCTCGGAGTCTTTGATACCCAGCTTGGTGCGCAAGGTATGGAAGGTATTGGTGAAATTTGAAACTGCTTGGCCCCTCTCTTGCCGCAGTGTGGTCCATCTCATGTACTGGTCCTCATAGTTGCCAACAGGGTAATACTATTCTTCTACCGTATCCACGAAAAAGTCCCAAGTGGGATCGGCCCCATATATTCCAGACTCCTCTGTGGAAATTTTCTCTCCCAGTAAGTTTCCCACCAATGTTTGACATGAGGGAGAGCTTTAAGGAGTGCAAAGGTGATCTTTTCTTTGTCGAAAAAATTGTGAATAGTGAAATAGCCTTCCAACAGAGTTAACCATTTTTTTAGGGCTTCTGCATCTATCCGTCCTTCAAATACAGGAATATCAAAATTAACTTGTACCTTGAAAGGTGAGGTGCCTCCAAAGTGGTCGCTTGATGAAGATGCGCCTGATGCTATCAGCAGGCGTTGAAGGATGTGGGAAAAATTCTCCATCATTTTGTCCCTCTGTCGCGTGAGAGCTTGCTCAAGCAACAGATTGATAGGATCGTCTTCTCCGTCATTTTTCTTTTATTCCGCCATTAAGGGTTTCTTGGGTGTATGAGAGCGATTGTCTTCAAGAGAGACAAGCTCAAGACCCAACTTGCTATACTCAGACCTTTTCGGGGACATGCACTGAAAAAAACGATCAAGAGTAGCCTGCTCTGATACCACTAATCCGGATTATTTTCGGCACGAAATGAGATCGGAGATATAATAAAGAAATGCGCAGAGATATCACAGATATTCAATAGTATAACAGAAATATATCAGAGATGAAACCATAAACATAGATATATAGTAATACATGATTTCTATTAATGAAATAAATGTACAGAGACTATAAAATATAGAGTGAAAGACTCAATAGAATGGTGGCAGCTTATCTCTGAGAAGAGATGTGACGGCTACTCGCATTCGCAAGAAGATGATTACAATGAAGCTCTAAAGGAATTTTACAATAAACCAAAATGTCAAAAACCCTAGACATCCAAAAACCTAACCCTAGGAGATGAAGCGCCAAAAGTCATGTGGGCCCCGTTTGGGTAAGTTGGTGCATCAACTTCCCAGGGTCGTAACTTTTGCATATGATCTTCGTTTTAGGCGTGTGATAGCTCGTTGGAAAGGTATCATCGAGGAGATTCATTTTGGGGGATTAATAATTCCTTTAGCTATCATTGAGAACCTATATCTCTAAAAACCTTCATTTAGGCCCTCAAACTGGCTCCGGAAGTTAAAACCTGCTAAAAATAGTAAATTGCCAAAATTGACAGAAAACTGTTTTGAGCCAGTCGGAAAAGGTGGGTGGCCACTGATATCCACCTGGATCAGTGTGGTATAGAAAGGCAAAAGAATACTCCATACACACCTCAGCATAATGGAGTTGCAGAAAGGATGAATAGGACACTGATGGAAAAATCAAGGAGCATGCTCAGCGGTGCCGAGTTAGGACAGAAATTCTAGGCAGAGGCAGTGGGTACAGCATATTACCTGGTCAATCAATCCCCTTCATCAGTGTTGGATGATAAAAATTCACATGAGGTATGGACTGGAAAGAAACCCTCTCTTCAACATCTTAGAGTGTTTGGTTGTGATGCTTATGTACATGTTCCAAAGGAAAATAGGAGTAAGTTAGATAAAAAGGTTGAAAAATGTATCTTTATTGGTTATAAATAGGGTGTGAAAGGTTATAAGCTTTGGAACCTAGAAAGAAAGAAGATTGTTTACATTTGAGATGTTGTTTTCAGAGAGGTAAAAGTTGTTTCCAAACAAGAATTCCTACCAAGGCTAGAAGAACCTAAGAAAATAGAGTTGGAGTTGGATGATGAAAAATATGAATCATCTAAAGAAGATGAAGCAGAAGAAGAAGAACCTCATACCCCAGTATTGAGGAGATTAGTGAGGGAAAGAAGGCAACCAGAAAGGTATAGTCCATTTGATTTTCATTCTAATTTTTCTTTATCTATTATTGATGATGATCCTAGAACTATTAGGGAAGCAGTGAATTCAGAGGATAGTAAACTATGGAAGAAGGCCATGGTTGAAGAAATGTATGCTTTGGATAAGAATGAGGCATGGGATATATTTGAGTTTCTAACTGGAAGAAAATTTGTTGGTAGCAAATTGTTGTTTAAGAAGAATTTTAATGCAAAAGGTAAAGTGGAGAAATACAAAGCTCGATTAGTAGCAAAAGGTTATTCCTAGGTAGAGGGAATTGACTTTGGTGAGATTTTTTCTCCTGATGCCAAGTTAACATCTATTAGATTTATTTTATCTATTAGATTTATGCCAAGTTAACATCTATTAGATTTATTTTATCTATTGTTGTTTCTTTTGATCTTGAAGTGGAACAGATGGATGTGAAGACAACATTCCTACATGGGGAGCTGGAAGAATAAATCTACATGAAGCATCCAGAAGGCTTTGTAGTGAAGGGAAAGAAAGAGTTGGTCTGTAAGCTAAAGAATTCACTATATGGTCTAAAGAAATCACCTAGGATGTGGTACCAAAAGTTTGACACATACATCCTTGGATTGGGATTTGTGAGAGGCAGGGTTGATCACTGTGTATATTCAGAGCAGGTTGGTAATCACTTCATTTATGTAGTGTTGTATGTTGATGACATGTTGGTAGGAAATAACATGGATGTTATCAAGGAGGTGAAATCGCAACTATTCTCCAAATTTGACATGAAGGATATCAGTGTTGCTAACTTCATTCTGGGAATGGAGATTAAAAGAGATCACGCAAACAGGAAACTTTGGTTGAATCTGAGAAAATATGTTGAGACAATATTACAGAGATTTAATATGCATGGAAGTAAACCGGTCAAGGTTCCTATTCCTATAGGTGTAAAGTTATCTACAAATCAGTGTCCCAAGACACTGGAAGAAGAAGAAGACATGTCCCATGTTTTGTATGCCAGTTCAGTTGGCAGTTTGATGTATGCAATGGTTTGTACTAGATTGGGCATTGTACATGTAGTGGGAGTTTTGAGCAGGTATATGTCAAAACCAAGGAAGGAGCATTGGACATCAGTAAATAGGGTGTTCAGGTATTTGTGTGGCACTACCAATTATGGATTGTGCTACCAAGGAAGACCAGGATTGGACAAAGTGGTGGACATACATGGCTTTGTTGATGTAGACTGGGCTGGAGATCTGGATCGCAGAAGATCTACAAGTGGGTATTTGTTTAACCTATTTGGAGGAGGAATCAGTTGGATGAGAAAAAGACATGTTGTAGTGGCACTCTCAACTATAGAATTTGAATACATGGCAGCCACTCATGCAAGCAAGGAATCAGTATGGTTACAGAGATTGTGTTCAGGTATTGGGGTGGTACAACAAGAAGTGAGATTAGATTGTGACAGTTAGAGTGTAATATTCTTGGAAAAGAACCCAGCTTATCATTCGAAGACATAGCATATTGATGTTCAGTATCAATTTGTGAGAGACATGGTTGAAGAAAAGAAGGTGTTGATGGAAAAGGTTGGCACTTTGAAGAATGTTGCAAATTCATTGACAAAGTCTGTGAGAACATAAAACTTCTCTTGGTGTAGAGTAACAATGGGCATTTTTTCCTTGGATTGTTGACTATATAATCCTATGGACCCCTGGATGCAAAGAAAAAAACAAGCGGGAGAATGTTGGGTATGTGTTATATTCTTTACATGTGTGTGTGTGGGTGCGTCAAATTCGACAACTGCGTTTGACGATCCCTCTAGTAGTGCTCTTGTTTTCATGTGCATCAGGCACTTCCTAGGGGGGTCCCAGGGGGGGAATGTATTCCCACCCCCTAGTTACGTGTAGCTTTCAAAAATGGGTGGTAGCCCAGAGCCGACGAAGTTCAGGGCAGCACCCCGAACTTTTTTTTTTGGGGGGGGGGGAATTTTTGCTATTTTTAGCGGTTTTCTAAATTAATCCCAACTTAAGGGATTAGGGTTTTGGTATCTATGGAATACCTAAAAAACATTGTATATATATTGTATGGTGAATGGTGAAATTAATACAATAAAGAGTTGAAAGGTTTTCTCCTGGTCAAGGGTTTCCAGTATAAATATCTGTGTACTATGTGTATGAGCCATTGATTAATTTCTGCTTTTCTTAGGAATCTATATGCATTGCTTTACTTCACAGGTTTAAAACTTAAAAAATACCCTCTGAATAGTAGCCAATAAGGAAAATTTTCAACAAAGAAGAGGAAACCACCAATAAGGCTAATGGAATCTAAGACACTACATGAAGCCCAATGTGTGAATATATTTCTTACCGTCGAACACAAGGGAAACCCCCTAGTCAGGAACCAATCAGAAGATGTCAATTTTTGGGTTTAAGGTTACCTACCCATAATGAAATTAGGACCAGGGTGCATGGTAGGACTACAACTTCATGTAACTTTGAGACACATGGAGGGTATGGCCAACATGCAAAGTCAAGAGTTTTGAGAAATGGCCGACACATGCTTATAGAAATCCTTTGAACAAGAGCATGAGACATATGGAGGACTTTGGAAACATAGACTTGATAATGAAACTTTGTGATGGAGGAGGCACCAATCAAACTCTCCATAGGGACTGGAAGATTAACCATTCAAAGGATTAAACTCTAAGTAACGAGCTCATCTTCCAAACTTCATCCTAAACCCAAAATTTGGATGACAAGTGGACTCAAAACTGTGTGCTATGTTCAAATGTGACACGAATGCTGCCAATATGAGATAATATTATTTTCCCTCTTGTATTTTTTTGTTTTTTCATTGGCAAATGAATGCTATCATACAAAGGAGGAAACGAGTGTCGCAAGTAAGAAACTAGTTCCAATAGTGGAACATACATATGCTCAATGCAAGGGGGTGCATTTCATACATGGACACTCAGAGGAATGTTTCCTCTTAGGGTACAGGGTATCAAGCTGCAAAGGATATAAACAAGGCTCTGCTTGGCTAGTGATGCAAATTGTTGAGGTAATAAGCTTGTAATGAGAAATCAAGAACCGGCAATAGGCTCAATACTGCAAGCAAGAGAATGAGATGCAATTACAACTTAACTCCAAAGAATGTCCTTTTTCGTAAATTTAGTCCCCTCGGCCCAAAAATAAGTATAAAACAATAGCCAGGAGAACTATTCTAGCCACAAGTGACTAGAGTATTCCTTTTTCAAAATTAGTTTGCTTGGTCCGAAAAATGGCACCAAATATATGTCCTTTCAAAGCCAATTAATGAGTGTGAAAGAGGCAAGTTCACTCGAAAACATTTTCTCTATTTGAGAGAGTCAGAAAAGAGATTAAATAAGACTCGATGCAAGTCCCATAGGTATAGGTAAAAATGCTTAAGAGTAAGAATATGAGGTTTGAATGAAAATTCATATTGGAGCTATAAGGGACTCTCGGTATTTATGGAATAATCTTTGCATGGGAACCAAATGGCATAGAGGTTCTAACTAGGGCACCCATGTTTGGCAAGCCTCTACCATTCAATGATGACACCTTTAATAGAATTAGGAAGGTTTTGTGTCTCTAATAAATGGGTTTTCACCTAAGGCATACATATGGTAGTCATAGGATAATGAAAATATGCAAGATGGAGTGGCAACCTATCCTATATGTTGGTCAAAGAAAATACCTGTCGAAGTCACGAACGAGTGATATGATGCTAGAAATCACAAAAATCCCTGGAAAAAACCACCAAAACCAACTCCTTCCACTGTAGTATTAGCCCATTAGGTCGAACAATTAGCGAAAACTATGTAAAGTGGATAAAAAAAAATATTATTCGTAAAAATAACCAATTTTACTATACCATTTGACTTTTTTACCCACATAGTGCATTTTGGACCAATTTTCCCATGATATTCAAGTGTCGATTGTGGGAGCTATGAGTGATGGAATTGACAACCATATGGACCAATTAAGTACTCTTTTTCTCCTCTTCATTTCTAGTGGTTTACAATTTTAAATTAGACCCTATTTTTTGAGTTCTTAAGGGCGCAAATTATGAATTAGGGTGTATGCGGGCTATAGTTCATCTGGTCACATATATGGAGTCATGTATGAATGAAAATCAAAGCTTTCCCATGTATATGTGGCCCTACACATGACTGTTAACATTGCATCCTACGTACAAGTCTGCAAACAAGCTTTTTTAAAGAGTTTGGCTCAAATAAAAGGTTTTCCTTTTGCAGGATGGTACTTGAATGGAGAGAGAGAGAGAGAGGAAGTGGATGCAACTGTGGAAAGATATGCAGAGGCCCAAATTTCCCTAAAAACATGTGTTCTTTACAATTTTTGGGCTCTCAAAGGAATGAGGGCTCAAGTGATATTGCTTCGAATGATAGTAAACTTCTAGGATCTAGATATAGAGGCATTCAATATCAATGGGAAACCATTAAGAATTGAAGTAGAGGACATCTATTTCATGACAGGATTGTCTCGTCAGGGAGAGGTGGTGAATCTCAAATCCCAGGGAGCTGGGTGTGGTATGAACATAGATGACTACATTTCCACCCATTGTGTTGCAGGCACAGAGAAAGTAGGGAGTCAACTCTCGATTAGGGCAATCGAGAACCTGAGATTGAAGATCATCGTCCTTTTACTTACATGGATCATGGGGCCAGACTCATTGCACTAGGCATCAATCCCACTCGTGTTTTACGCATTGGAGTGCTTGTGGCCCATGGTTTACGACTGGTGTACCTCACTACTAGCTAATATGAAGAGCCAACTGGCAGATTGCAAATAGGGGAGGAAAAGAAACTTCAGTTTTGCATCTATCTTATGTATTTTTTTCATTGAGCGGGTTCTAGGTTTGAGCCCTAGAATGGATATCATTCCACATGGACTGCACGATCCAGCCATGTCATGGTGGACTGAGGTGATGAGGCGGTTAGGAGGTGGTAGGGTACCAACCCCCTAAAACGATGAGTTCTTATTTTTTTGGTGTCGAAAGGTGATAGCCATAGATGACTACCCTTATGCTAGGATCGAATACAGAGGAGATCCAGATATTCCATTTCCACCAGACTTCGCCTACGGTGATATAGGTATGAATTTTTTTTATATATTTCATTTTTTTTTGTTTTTCAAAAGAATAAAAAACGAAAATATTTTTGGATGGTATCAAGTATTGACAATTAATTTGTTATGCAGATGTGGTTCCACGACAACCAGATGGATTCCTACGACATCGGCGGAGAAACCGGGGAGATTAGTCGGTGGGAGGAGATGCGGAGAGAGTGATTTAAAATGTGCAGGGGAACCTATCTTGATTGATGCATAGGATTCCTATGGCTTAGGTGGAGGATATGCCAGAGCCTATGCAGCGGAAGGTGGTGGGTGTGCCCCATGTGTGGATGAAACTCTTTGGTGCCTCAAAAGCATCGTAGTATGTTGTCATTATACGCATCTGGCGTCATAGGTGTATATGCCATGGCCATTGCATCTACTGCTCATATATGTATTTTGAGGGTGTAAGCCCTATTTTGTACTATGACACAATATTTTTTGGAGAGATCAAATATAAAAAACATTGGTTTTCATATTTACTTATATATTACAATGTGTACATTGATGAATGTGTTTTTTTTACTTTAGTTATGTGACAAATTACAATCTAAAACATAATTAGCATATGAATTGGATACATAATTAGAACTTATAGGTATGTGATTATAAGTAATAAAATCAAAGCGTCGTTCCAAAATTCATACCCGTAGGAATCGTCAGATTAGAGTAAGGTCTCGCACACGGTAACTACCATTCAACTGACATTCTACTAATTGGGAGTCCAGGCGAACTTCTAAATAATGAACACCATGTGAAATGGTGTCGTTTAAAATCTCTATAATAGTTCTATACTCAACCACATTATTTGTTGATGTCCATAGAAAAATGCCACCTAAAGACACCAATTGACCCTCGGGTGAGTAAATGAACCAAGCGATGGAAGCCAAGTTCCATGTATGATGACTAGCACCGTTTGCGAATCCTAAGAAAACCAAAGACTCCATTGACATCTGCCAACCAAGGGAAAACTCGATAAGAAAGCTCATGAAACAAAGGAAAATATATATATACACTAAGATACACTAGTATTATTGGCCCTGGGTTATGGAAGGAAGTGAAGAACGAGGAAGAAAAAGGAAAAAGTGAGCTTCGCAGAAGACACAGTGACTGTCATTGGGTCGAAGCGAGAAAAAGAACAGAAAAGATGGAGAGAAGTGCAGAAAAGAAAGCCATTGGATGAGAAGATCGAGGATGACATATCAGTAAGGGAGAGGGATCGAGGACGACTCAGAAAGTGGGAGAAGCCACTGATGGATGCTTTGGAACATCGCAAGAGAAGGAAGGAAAGACAGGCTGGCGAAGCCCGGATAAAGAGGGTCAAGTTGACCTAGGGTTTTTGTATTTAGGGTTTTGGCACCGAGGTTCCAGCCTAAGGTTGTCGGTGAGGTATTGTAATGTATAAATAAAGGTAAAGAGGACCTAGGTCGAGGGGGTCATTGAGTATTGGTGTGATATTGTTGTTGATCTAGCTCTATTAATGTGTGAGAGATTATTGTATTGGGGGAGAGAAGTGTTGAGAGAGAGAGCCTTCTGGTATTGTAAGATCTTCAGTTGTGTGTGAAGATCAAGTCCTGCAGCTGGGTGCACAGGAAGGGAAGGGAAAGAGAGAGAAGAAAGAAGATCTGCTAGTTGAGAGTGTAGACAAGAACTATATTATTTTCCTTAATAAATCATAAGCACAGTTCTATGGATGTATCCCTAGAGAGAGGGTGAACCACATATACCCTGTGTTGTGGATGTGTGATTGATGCTTTGATCTTTGTTACTATTGTATTATCGTTTGCATTATTGTGTTAGAACAGATCTATAGTTGTGAAGGAAGGATCTAGCTAGTTTATAATAGATGCATGTTATGTTGTTGTTGCAATAAGAACCACTTGATATTCCCCTGGTTGTAGACATCTCTGTCTTGCAACCCCCTCATAGATGCTTCGGTTGAGACTGGATTTTCTTCACAGGTGTTGTTGAGAGGGCCAGTAGCTAGGGCTTGTTGGTGCACTCTTGGAGCTGAACCCTGGGTCTGCCCCTGTGCCAACAAATGGTTTCGTTGTCGGGACAAGAATATTTTTAAGGGAATGTCAAGGTGTTTCCCATCGAAGAAAAAGATTTAGAAGTGGGTAGAGGATCAAGAGAAGAACTTCACTGAAGCCTAGAACAAGATCCCTAAAATAAGCACTAAAGATTGTCTACAAAGATACATCTTCACCGACATTCACAAGATCTTCTTTGGAGGAATCCATTAGGAACTACACGAGTGGTTGGCTAGGTTAGTTGACACACAGTTTGAATTCATATCTAGACCCCCTATGGTTTGGAAACCAGCATTGATCCAGAAGGTCAAGAGAGTCGACAACGTTGTATCCAGAGTAGTAGATCACTAGTTTGATAGTACCATCGGAGGATATATCATTGAGTTTGTTATTGACATAACAGAATCGTATATTCAAGCCGAGAGATACTTTTTCAAGGGACCGAGAGAAACAATTTTGAACTTCCTGAAGCTAAGAATCAAGATGATATTGCATGAAAACCACATCTTGAATATACAATAGATTGATCGGACCTAAAAAGGATAATTTTCAAGATCTCGGACAGCGACAACGACACAGAAGCAGGACATACGCGTAGTGGGAAAGTATTTCGCGGAGTTCACCTTGAGAATTTGTTTAAGAAAAACTATCGTGAAGAAGGTTTGTACAGTGGAGAAGAGGCAGATCTAACCGATGAAGAGCATTCATAGCCCACCAGAACAAAAGAAGGGGAACCTGAATAACTGTGCCAAAGTGAGCCAGAAATCTCAGGAACTACGCGAACGACGGAAGTAACGTTAATCCTCTCATTGTCTCAACAATACCTAGTATTCAGAATAGTCAGAGCCACCAGAGTCTTCAGAGTACTGTTACAAATAGCCCATCATCTACTCAGACAAGAACCATAGTTTGCTTTATGGCAGATGAAATGAGACTCCCTATATTATGGATCTGAAGATCCAGATCAACATTGGTTTCTATGTGAGGCCGTATGGAATATTAAAAGTATCACTGATGAAGCCATCAAGAGAACCTAGTTCAACACTACGCTAAGGGACCGTGCACTGAGCTGGTACATGAAACTTGTCTAAGGACAGGCACAGCCTAATCCCATGAATGAGATCAAGAATGCACTGACTGCAGAGTTTAAGAAACCTAAGTCAGAATCACAATGTATTACGGAACTAAAAGAGATTAAACAAAAGGTAGCAGAACCTGTTTGGGAGTTTGACCAGAGATTCAAGACCTTGACAGGCCGATTAACTTTCCAGATCATCGATGAACAGAAAAAAGAGTGGTTCATCATTGCGTTGTTACCTCACATAAGAATCCCTTTGATGCAACAGAATATTGCATCTCAAGTAGAAGCTTTGGATATCTCCATGAAGCTTGAATCAGCACCGATGGGAGAATCTAACTCAGGCATTAGCCAGATCATGAGCCAGCTAACTAGTTTGTCTTTACAGGTCGAGGATATGAATAAAGATAAGGCAAAAGACAAAAGGGAATATATATGGTGTGTCAGATGCATATCTGAAGGCCATGATAAGGAACAATGCCCTTTATTTCATGAGTACTTGGCATCAGGAGCACCGAGCCCCTTAAAGAAAGTTAGCCTACCATGGTGCGAGGTATGTAGAAATGGGAAACACCCAGGTGAGTGCTATTACATGCAGACACCCACAAACTTGTATTGTACATTTTGTAAATCAGTGGGGCATGATGATCGGGATTGTAGAGCTTATGATCTCATGCATGAAAGGTCGAGAGACATATACAAGATTTAAGGAAAAGTACAACAAGAGGGAAACACTCTGCAGTACAACTCTCCAGGGAGAGGAAATTTCACCCCTCACGGTGGCTACAGAGGACGAGGATGAGGAGGAAGTATGGGTCGAGGCCGAGGACAAATAATCTGTTACAAATGCATGCAGCCAGGCCATTTAGCAAGGGATTGTCAGAATCCCTGCACAACCTGTAGTTACTGTAACTCCTTTGAGCATGTCATAGAAGAATTCCCTGTGTTGCTGGCTAAACTTCAGGGAATACAAGGACCCCAGCAGAACCCACAAGTACAACTAATATTTGTTGAACCTCGCAGCGAAGACCCTAGAGTCATTTTTATTACTCAAGGAGGCGCTACTACAGGATAAGACAGAGCAACCCAAGGAAGAACTAAAAATGACCACGGAGTTAGGAAAGCTACAAGAAAGACCCCAACGTTCGATGCTAAGAAAGAAAGGAAAATATTTGAGGAGGCAAGGAAAGAGTTCAAAGGAGATCAAGGATATTCATCAAAGAGACAACCAGAAATCAAAGAATACGGTATGCCTCAGGCGTTTGATATGTCTGCATCACCAGCAAAAGGGAAAGAGGTAAGAAAACTCATGGAATTCTTGCACACTTGTGTTAAGTTGATTCAAGATAAAGGCCCTATACAAGAATTACAAGATTTAATCAAGCAGTATGAACTAGGAAAAACAAACCCCTTGTTGAATAGTGCAGTGCACCAAATTGGAAAAAAGAGAAGGACAAATAAAGAATGTCGCTCAGATAGGAGAGTATAAGATAGACTATGTGGTCCTTGACTTAGGGTCAGAGGTCAATGTCATGACGAAGCAGACTTAGGCATTGATGGGAAAACCCAAACTGATATATTCCCCTATCAGGCTTCATATGGCTAATCAGAAAGTTGTCAGCCCATTTGGATGATTAGAGCATGTCCCAGTGGACATCGATGGAGTAAGAACCTTTGCAGATTTTGAGGTAATTGAAATTGTTGGTGATAGTTTCCCTTACCCTACATTGTTAGGAATTGATTGGGCCTTCGACAATTCCACTGTTGTGGATCTAAATAAAAGACACGTGACATTTGAGAAATTTGGCCTTAGGTTCGTTGCACCTTTAGATCCAAATGAGGGTCCATGATACAAAGAATCCATCAGAGATGAGGACCATGAAATTGAATTAGAAAACATCTACAAATTAACAGCCAGACAGTGGGATTATATCAACCCTACAGTTGATGGAAATCTAAGTTGGCAAAGTGGCAGCGCATGTTCATCTGATTCATAAGAAGCACTAGAAAACTGGCAGAACCAGATGTATGAAGTATCTACAAGAAGATGTGCTAGGCTAACCAGAGAAGTTCATTAGATTGGCACAATAGTGAGTAATCTACCCACATTTGATGGACTGAACCCCTTAGAAAAATTACTGTTAGAATTTGAGACAAGTGTACCAACACAACAAAAATTATTGGCAATGGATGAGGCCATGAAAGCCACACCAGCAAGATGGTGGGGGACACATAAAATCAATATTACAAACTGGACACAATGATGAACTCTGATGACAGTGCGGTTCTCATCACAAGAAGGAAACTGTGAAGCATGGTACACAGGTCGAAGCTACCCAAAGGACCATGTACGAAGATGTGAAGAGGCCTGGAGTGACATTCCTAGAGAAAAATGGGTACATAGATTCGTCAATACGCTGGATACCACCCCGATTAACTGGTACCTTCGAGCAAAGTTGTGCCTTGTCACTTCAGAATGGGAAGGTATGATTCAGAATTTTATAACCACCTTTTTGTTTGACAGTGAATTTCCTTCTGTAGATCAAGCACTACAGATGATGAGACAAAAATTATTTGAGGAAGTATCTAGCATCCCCTTGGAGAAAGAAGTGGATGAATGGACTACGCCCCTCCAGAAACTGCAGACGTGCTACAACATAAATGCCGACAAAGACGATGATCCAAGGAAGGTGAATATCACAGAAACAGAAGGTCGGAGAGATGTGGAAGGTCCAGGAGTGGAACTGCCATTCATTGAACAATCGATAAAGATAAAGAAAGTTAGTATCGGGATAGAGGAGACATCGAAGCTTGCCAATGTCGGAGAATACTGGGACGCTTCTACCATTGACAAAATCATAGAATTATTGCATGAGTATCAGGACTTGTTACCGACCAAGTTCACTGATATGAAGGGAATCAAAGGACCTATGGGAGAAATGAGAATACCTTTGAAACTAAACGTGAAGCCAGTTAAGAAAATAACCTGCAAATTGAACCCGAAATATAAGGAAAAAGTGAAGATTGAGCTCGATAGAATGCTGGAAGCAGGGTTTATTGAACATGTTGAAGAGTCGGAGTGGATCATCCCCATGGTAATGCAAGACAAGAAGACAGGTGAGATCAAGATATGCGTAGATCTCAGGAATATGAATGATGCTTGTCCACATGACCCCTTCCCTACGCCTTTCACAAACGAAGTGCTAGATAACATGGGAGGCCAAGAAGTATACTCTTTTACAGATGGGTTTTCAGGATACCATCAGATCTGCATTGCCAAGGAAGACCGTCATAAAACTATGTTTTCCACAGAGTGGGGATCCTACCAATACACAGTAATTCCATTTGGACTGAAGAATGCCCCAACCATTTTTTCCAGGGTGGTGGTTGAAGCATTCAAATAATTTTTGCATAAGTTTTTAGAAGCATACTTTGATGACTGAATTGTTTTTAGTTTGTTGAAAAATCATATTGAATGTCTAAGGCTAATGCTGGATAAATGCAAGCAGTGTCAAATTGCTTTGAATTTGAAGAAGTGCATATTCTTCTCACCATTTGGAATATTATTAGGTCATATTGTATGCAAGCAAGGATTGTTGGTGGATCCATCCAAAATCGCAATTATAGTTTATTTACCACCACCTACATCAGTCAAACAACTACGCAATGCGCTAGGACATACCAGCTATTACAGGAAATTTATCAAAGGATATGCTCAAATTACTGCACCAATGAACAGGTTATTAAAGAAAGACTGACAGTTTGGTTGGACAGACGAATTCCAGCAGAGCTTTGACACACTGAAACAAAAGATGGTCACTACACCTATTCTAGTATTTCCCAATCAGAGCAAGGAATTTCATGTGCATGTTGATGCATCTTCTATTGCATTAGGAGCAGTACTGGAACAACCTGGAGAAGGGGACATTGATCATCCATTACCATTTTCCAGTAGAAATCTCTCCATAGCTGAAATCAATTACACTACTACAGAGAGAGAGGGACTAGTCATGGTGTATGCATTACAGAAATTCTGCCACTACTTGTTGGGAGGACACTTTAAAATGTTCATTGATCACTCCACACTGAAATACTTAGTCAACAAGCCAGTGTTGGGGGGGAGAATATGCAGATAGCTTCTCCTGTTTCAAGAATATGATTTTGAGATCATAGTTAAGCCAGGAAGAATGAATAAGGGCCCAGACCACCTGTCAAGGTTGGAGCATGGCGAAGAACCTACCAGTCTAGAGGACACACTACCAAATACACAGTTGCTCGCCATTAGAAATATTGATTACCACTTCGCAGACAGAGTCCAATTCTTGTCAACAGGAATAGCTCCATCATAATACACAATTCCGCAGAAGAAACAGCTAGTGGTGCGCTGCAGATTTTTCACTGATAGCTGGTCAGCTATATAAAATGGGACCTGGCGATATTCTAAGAAGGTGTGTGATGGAGGCAAAACACCCTATGAGCCTTGAAGAAGCTCATGAAGGCATTGCAGGAAGACATTATGCAGGAAAAGAAACTGTATAAAAGGTTCTGCGAGCTGGACTTTATTGGCCTACGTTACACAAAAATGCTAAAGAATATACCAGAGCATGTGATGTATGTCAGCGAGTCGAAAAACCATCCCGAAGAGATGAGATGTCATTAGCACTGCAGATGACCCTACAAGCATTTGAAAAATGGTCCATTGACTTCCTGGGACCCATAAACCCACCAGGAAAGCGCACATGAGCAAGATATATTATCACTGTGACATACTACCTAACTAGATGCACCGAAGCAAGAGCAGTCAAGGACTGTAGTGCAGCTACAGTTGCACGGTTTATATTTGATGACATAATAACCAGTTTTGGATGCCCTAAGGTCCTTATGAGTGATCAAGGTACACACTTCATCAATAAGACATTTGAATCCCTGACTGAAGAATTTGCAGTCCACCATCAGAAGAGTACACCTTATCATCCACAAGCAAACGGAACAGTTGAAGCATTCAACAAGATATTGGATATAGCATTGACAAATATTTGCAGTGTGAACATGGATGATTGGGATTTAAGAGCACTAGCAGTACTCTAGGCTTATAGAACCACTTGCAAGAAATTAACAATGCAGACCCATTTCAAGTTGGTTTATGGTCTTGAAGTTGTTGTCCCAATGGAGTACTTGGTACCAATATTAATAATTGTTGCATTTACATACATGGATGATACTAGCACCATTCATGAGAGGCTAGCACAGTTGGTCGAACTAGAAGAAGACAGTTTCATTGTAGGTTTCCATCAGCAAATTCAGAAGGAACAAGAAAAGGCCTATCATGATAGACACATCAAGAAGAAGATATTCAGGCAAGGTGATTTAGTCCTGCTATATGACAGTAAATTTATCGAACACCTTGGGAAGTTCAGAACTCATTGGCTCAGACCATATGAGATTTCCTATGTTACAGAAGGAGGAGATGCACAGCTGAAGACATTGAAAGGAGATTGGAAGGAAGGTTTAGTGAATGGGAGTTGGATGAAGTTGTACTATGACAATCAGTTGCCTCGCAGCTCTCAGTAGAATCAAGAAGACAAGGGTCTAGGTACCAGGTGCATTTGAAACTGGGTACCAGACACAGAAAAGACAGTCTGCACAAGGATGGAAAGGAGGCATAAAGCAAAAATCCAAGCCTTTACTGCGCAGTCGAAAGTCAAAGAAAAATAAGAGGACTAGATCTCAAGTAACTCGAGACGAGTCACAAGTGAGTGTTGGGGGCCTGTTGGCTCTGGGTTATGGAAGGAAGCAAAGAATGAGGAAGAAAGGGGAAAAAACGAGCTTTGCGGGAGACACAGTGACTGTCACTAGGTCGAAGCGAGAAAAATAACAGAAAAGATGGAGCAAAGTGTGGAAAAGAAAGTCGTTGGATGAGAAGATTGAGGACGACAGATCAAAAAGAGAGAGGGATCGAGGATGACTCAGAAAGTGGGAGAAGCCACCGATGGATTCTTTGGAACACCATGCAAGAAGGAAGGAAAGACAAGCTAGCGAAGCCTGGAAAAAGAGGGTCAAGTTGACCTAGGGTTTTTGTATTTAGGGTTTTGGCACTGAGGTTCCAGCCTAAGCCTATCGGTGAGGTATTGTAATGTATAAATAAAGGTCAAGAGGACCTGGGTCGAGGGAGTATTTTGAGTATTGGTAGGATATTATTGTTGATCTAGCTCTATTATTGTGTGAGAGATTATCGTATTGGGGGAGAGAAGTGTTGAGAGAGAGAGCCTTCTAGTATTGTAAGATCTTTAGCTATGTGCAAATATCAAGTCCTACAGCTGGGTGTGAAGGAAGGGGAGGGAAAGAGAGAGAAGAAAGAAGATATGCTAGTTGAGAGCGCAGATAAGAACTGTATTCTTTTCCTTAATAAATCATAAGCACAGTTTTGTGGACGTAGACCTAGAGAGAGGGTGAACCATGTATACCCTATGTTGTGGATGTGTGATTGATGCTTTGATCTATTTTATTGTTGTATTATCATTTTCATTGTTGTATTAGAACAGATCTATAGTTGTGAAGGAAGGATCTAGCTAGTTTATGATAGATGCATGTTATGTTGTTGTTGCAATAAGAACCACTTGATATTCCCCTGGTTGTAGATATCTATGTCATACAACCCCCTCATAGCTGCTTCGGGTGAGAGTACATCTACTTCGCAGGTGCTGCTGAGAGGGCCAGTAGCTAGGGCTTTTTGGTGTTCTCTTGGAGATGAACCATGGTTCTACCCCTGTGCCAACAAGTATATAAAGAGTTACGCCCAATATTGGGGGCTCAAGTTTCAAGTATATCCCATTTCTGGGCTTATCCAGCATATTCCCTTCACAATCTTCCAATTCATAGGCTCTGTTTTCTAAGACACTTCGCACGATATAAGGACCATGCCACATGGAGTTGAACTTTCCTGCCCCTGGCATCTCTTTAGCTTGATCATAAAAAAGGACCAAGTCACCCCCAACATACTTCCGAGGATAGAAATACCTATCATACTAGACCTTAACACATCGTCTATTCACTTCGATAGTCGTAGAGGTGTCTCGAAGCTTCTCATCTAGGCCCTCTAGGTGTACAAGGCATTCTTCAAGATTGGAAGTGTCAGGTAGTATCTTAACTGCCAATCTAAGGGAAGGAATTTCACATTTAATAGGAAGGAGATACTCCACACTGTGTACTAACTGAAAAGGAGAAAAACTGATGGATGTATTAACCAAGGCTCGATATGCCCAAATTGTAGTGTAAAGCATGAAATGCTAGTCATATTTTCTCGAGCTGACAGTTTTTTGCAAAATGGCCTTGAGAGATTTGTTCACAGCCTCTACTTGTCCATTTTCTTGGGGATGGTAAGGGGAAGAGTGACCATGTTTAAATCCCAGTTTTGATGCTAACTCTTTCATCATTTCATTCTGAAAGTGATTGCCATGATCAGTGACAATCTCCCTTGGGATTCCAAACCAGACTATAATTTGGTCGAACAAAAAAAATGATGCAATCTTACCATTTGATTTAATCATAGGCATGGCCTCTGCCCATTAAGTGAAGTAGTCTATGACCACGATAATATGTTGATTCCCCCCAGCCGAAGTTGGGTTGCAGTCCACAAAATCCACCCCCCACTTGGTGAAGGGACTGACGGTGATGACCAGGTCAAGAGGGGTTGGATGCAAGTGCATCTTCCAAGCGAACACATAGAAAGGGTGACACTTCTTGACCCCTTCGACACAATCCTTAACAATTGATATCCAAAAATAACCAGCTCGCAATATTTTTTGGGTTGTCTCAAGCCAAGATAGATGATCACCACAAGCCCCCCTGTGACAGTGATTAAGAATGAACTCAGCTTCCTCATGAGTCAAGAAACGAAACAAGATATTATCTACACTTCGGCGACACTTTGTGTCACCGATGATAAGATATTTTTTAGCTTGATACTGTATACATCGTCGATCATCTCTTAACAGATGCTGAGAGGACTTCAAGGTTTGAAGATAGATCAAAATGTCTCCATACTAGGGGTCCGAAGATGAGATAAGGAAAATATTTTCATCTATGAGTGAATCGTTATGAATAACATCCTCATCTAGTCGATGTAAGTTCGATATTAACTCGAAAAAAACTAGCGATTTCTTATATTTCGTCGAAGCAAAATCGAGGTCAAACTCTTGCAAAATGAAAATCCACTTTTTTTTCCCCCTATGATATGCCTAGTAAGGACGTATTGAAATGGATTGACATCAGCAACTACGTTAGTTTTGCAAATCAATATATAATGTCACAATCTTTGAACCATGTGTACGGCAGCTAAAGATAACTTCTTAGCGTGAGAGTACTTAAGCTCAAGGCCGACTAAGTTTTGAATAAGGTAGTAGATAAGTTGCTTGTGGAGCTCATCGTCCTACTGAACTAGAACCATACCAACCGTCCCTTCGGACATGGTGATATAAAGCAATTAATCTTTTCTATAGTCAGGAGGCTTCAATAGAGGTGTCGAGACCAAGGCTTTCTTAAGAGCATTGAAGGATTCATGGGCTCGCTCATCCAATCTCTTCAAGAGATGCATGAAACCACTAATTATATTGGCATAGTTTACTATAAACTGACGTAAGAAGTAAGCTTTCCCCTGTAAACCTTGANATTATTTCCTCAACCTTCATAGGATCCACCAATATCCCATGCTCAGAGACTAATAATCCTAAAAGGTGGGTAGACTTAATGCAAAAGAGGCACTTGTGAGAGTTTAAATGGATGTAATAATAACGTAATCTCTCAAAAACTAGTCAAAGGTGGGTAGAGTGATCTACTCTCTTGCGAGAGTGAGTAGTGATATCATCAAGGTAAGCTTCGACAATGTGCTTGAGATCACGAAAATAAAAATTCATGGCTCATTGGAAGGTTTCTCCGACGCTTTTAAGTCTGAAAGGAATTTTTTGGTATGCAAAAGAACCCCAAGTACAAATAAATTTCGTCTTATGTTGATCCTTGGGTTTAACATTAATTTGATTGTACCCTGAAAATCCGTCCATAACAGAAAAAACCCCGCTTCCCGCACACTTATCGAGAATATGATAAATGAAAGGTGTTAGTAAGTTGTCTTTAGGACAAGCCTTATTCAAGTCTCGAAAATCCATACACACACGGATGGTTCCCTATTTATTATTCATGGGAATGGGGTTTGATACACATTCATTCAAGGGAACTGTGTAGATAAAACCATCATTAAGCAGTTTCTCCACCTCTACCTTAATAGGAGGGTCCTTCCTAGGATTAACAGCTCTAAGTCATTGTCAAACAGGTCTAGCATTCGGATAAGTTTTGATTTCATGTTCGACAATGCGAGGGTAGATTCCTGGCATCTCTTCATATGACCAAGTGAATACATCGCATAATTCTTTGAAGAGATTGGTTTAGATATGAGTTTATTCAGGCGAACAATACACACTAATATATACATTTTAAACTTTACCAGGAATTCGAGATATGTCGATCGTGGCGGTAGGAAAAATACTCACCATGTTTCCTTCGGCATAAATGACATGCGTATCTAGTGGAACCATGGCATGATCGACCATCTCACTCAAGGTAGATCTAAAATCATCATGCTCGATTCTAACAAGCTCTGGGAGGAAGTAAGAGAGATGATGGATATCATCCTATGGCCTCTAAGATAGCTTCATCCAAAGGTTAAGTATCATTGAGGAAATCATGTGAACAAGATGATGAGGTGGCCCATATGGGCCGGAGAACAGGATCCTCCTAGTCTGTCTACGAGGAGACAAGATCCGGGTTAGTTGTAGAGTCAAGAACAACCTAATACACTATATTTGTCTCCAACAGTGGAATTTCCATTCCAATATGTGACTGACCTTCACAAGACATGGTCGGGGAAGGTAGGGTCCAAGAATTGTTGAAATACAAAGTGTCAAAAAGAACAAACCTCATTAATGAAGAAGACCTACCGGACATGGCATAAATGTGATGAATTGGTGCCATGAAGTCAAAGGTGCCCATGAGGGATGAATACATTCTGACACCAATATCCTCATTTGTCGGCTGAAATTATCGATCACGGTGATCGAAGGTCCAATTAATGCATTGGGACTAGCATGCGCAAAGGATAATTGATCAACCGTCACGATTTTCCCTTCGTGAGGAAAACATAAAGTACGGAAAATGGACGATACGACTGTAGTCATAGCATAAGTCCAGTTACACCCTAGTAATAAGTTATAGTCAAGGGGAACATCAACCACCTTGACATCCACCTCCAATGTCTTTCCACCTAAATGGACCGTAAAGGTAGGAATAATTCCATGGGGACGAAAAGAACAACCATCAAATGTGGTCAACATAGTTGGATATTGAGAGAGGTTTGGAGAGCCAATGGCTTTCCAACAGGTTAGGGACATCACGCACATTGCAGCGCCTTCATCAATAACAGCACGTTTGATGGTATACTTTGAGTAATCCACATGGATTTGAAAGGCCACATGGTAAAGCAAGGGAGGCTTCACATCCATGACGTCAAACTTGATAACCTTAGAGCCACACGTGTCTAGAGCTCCTAACATAGATAACAAGGAATTTCTTTGTGAAGGACACATCTGGAGCACCTCCAAATCCAACATCGCACAAGCGGTTTGACCTATATCTTTGACAATCGAATAATTATGGGTAGCTCTAGCATTAGGGTTGTGGGTAGAGCATTTTATTACTCCTTTCGGAATATGAGGTGGGGGCTCTGGATTTTCGATTTGCAAAGGATTTTTTGAAGGAGGGGGAGACTCTATAACTAGAACATTTTGTGAAGAGTTGTAATCGTGAGGCCAAGTGGCTACATTAATCTGAGACTTGACCATATTTACACATAGACGGTCACCTTCATGCATTGGTGGGTTTTGATTCCCATTCAATGCATTTCTGGCATTAGAGGAGCTCAAGTCCATGTGTTGATTATGCGAAAATGGATTAGTCAGCATAGCGAGTGGTTGAGATAAGAGCCTTGTGGATTCCTCAAGTTTGGGGCATAAGTGGGTAAGGTGATCATCAGTACAAAGTTAACAAGGAAACTTCACCTTCCGATTTTCTTTCTTTCCCTCACCAGCATTGTTATTTGATCTATCAGTTTTAACGTTTTCCTTGGATTTATTATTATTATTATTCCTCCCACCCTTACGATTATTACCATTTCCTTTCTTTCTATTCCCTCCTAGTTTCTGGTTACCATTTGTGTTAGATGAAAATTGTACAGAATGCACATCCGCTGACTAGGTGGGAGTGAAGGACCCAGATGAAGCTTTTCCTGATGTAGACTGGCTTAGAGATAACTCCTTCAACCAGTGTGTCACCTAGTCTGCAGACTTAGTATTTGTAGAGCCTATAATGTCATTAGCATGAGGCCCGGGATTTTGTCTAGGGTCGTAGTTTGACCTCGGTGTGTCAGGAAGAATTTTGTATAACATCCCAGATTGAGAATATATGAGATCTAATTGTTGGGCTTTAAAAATAGCTTCCTCTTCATAGGTTACCCCAGATGTAGAAACATCCTTCGAAATATAAGGAAATAAAGACTTAAGAATCCATTCCAACAGAAACTATGGATGAATGTAGGCTTCGATCAATCTCTTTTGTCTACACCATTCTTGGATGTGGTCCGAGATATGGGTGGCTTTGTCTTGGTGGAGGGCCGAAAAAAGTTATATGTCGACATCGTAACGAACCGGCAACTGGAATTTGTTGAGAAAGACTAAAACCATATGATTAAATTCATGTATGTTCCCCCAGTAACTCTATGTACCATTTCACTGCAACCCCCATAAGGGTGCATTGAAACAGTCTCAAACGAACAAAATCGTCGTTAAGGGAATTGGAAGAGAACCAAAGATGAAAAGTAGTGACGTGATCACCAGGATCCTCACCAATCTTGGCCTTAGATTTCAGAATATCCGAACGAAGCTTGGTGGGAATGGGAGGCCATGATGGATCATGATGCATCAGGTCATTCATTAATCTTAACAAGTCTATAAAATTAAGAGTGGCCAGAAAAGGGAGTCGGGGTTGCGAAATATGAGCCCATGCTCCCGAGAAAGATTGATGTTGAGGGATCACAGCCAATCCAGGGTTTTGGTATGCACCATGGCCCTGTTTGGGATTGTAATAGCCTCCTCCAAACTGATTCATAATGGGTTGTGTGGGCACCATACCCATAGGAATGTTATAATGAGGGTTATAAACATTTCCCCTAGCTAGAGTAGCTCTGGTATGGGGGTTTCCCATGGTATGAAACTAACTCTCTGGGTGGAAATCCGGAGGATAGAGATGGATTCAACATACCAAATGTGTTGGTTGGAATCAGTGTGGAGGAGGAAGGTGTAAAGGATGGAACATAGGTAGCATCTTTTATGCCCTGTTGATTACTCCATCCAGGAGAATTAAGACTAGTATTAGACCTAGGATGAAAGGGAGGTTGGTTTCCATCCATAGGAGTCATTTGGGGAATATGAGCTCCACCAAACGAGACTGGGATATGAAAAGGAGCCATGCTCCCAAGTCTGATACTAGGATTTGTATTATTTGTTGGAATGGAAGACGAAAGTTGATATGTCATACTCAACATACCAAAAGAGAAAGGGTTAGAGACCGAAGAAATGGACTAAGCATTGTATCCAGGCATACCAAAAAGAGACCCAAAAGGGTCCGTTACTATAGGTTGAGTAGCAACCACGGGCCGAATAAGAGTGATGATGGGAACCTTCGGCACTACAATCGTAGTGGTAGAAGGCATCGAAGGAGTTACATTAACTACAGTAGGTATGGAACTTGAAGGACTCCGGGTATCTTTTTGACTCGACTCAGTACTCATACTTGTATAATCACAAGTCTGGTAGGTGGAGGTGTGTGTACCACGCTTGATAGCTTTATGCATTTTAGAAGGAAAAGACTCAAGATGTGGTGGTAACTTCAACAAACGACGAGAATTGCAAGGAAGACTCGAGATATAAAAAATAATCTTAAGGAAAACTAACAATCAAAGATCACACCAAAAATAAAAATAAAAAGGTCAAATCCACACAAACATGATATAGTGGTTGAAAAGGGGCCTCCCTCACTAGAGTAGGTATGTCTCACCCAAGAGGGGCCTGATACTCCCTTCAAAAGATCAGAGGTATCAGAATAAGTTATAAGGGCCCTTGTGGGCTTAATAGCACAGTCGTTCAAATCCTCCCAGAGAGGTAATCCTCCATAAACGGTGTGTTATGTCTGACCCTTATCTGACTCAGGGTACCTGCAGAATAACCCATGCAAGTAACCTATGTGGCTACCTATGTCAAGAAACTAAAGCCACCACAATATAACCAATGCATAGGCGAACAGTCGTAAGTCAGGTCCATCGTATGGGCAGGGTAATAAAGCCTGAAATATTTAAAGCACCGCCTCTCATGGAGGTAAAGGTATTAGAAAGACCCTCAAATACAAATAGATCCCTATAAATATCTCTGATGCTAAGAAGGTATCAGATGGATATCTCTGCAACCAACTTCGCGTGACCTCGTGCTTAACTCCGATGTGAGCAGAGCCTCCTAGCGTCACTAATTACACAATGGATTTCACCACTCCCTTATTCAGACACATATGTTGAGTTTAATAGCCTTGGAGAAGTTTACTCACAAAATCCTATTCCAATGCTCTATATCCTATGCTTGTTTATGTACTTCTGAAAAATAAAATCATTTCTAATCAATTTTGAATTAATCTGTGTTACTTTTAAATAGTTTTGTTTACTCAAAAGATGTGGTCATGAAACTGATGATGTTATGACTCAGCAAATTAAAGAAATGAATATTAACATAAAGATAAGTCTTAATCTTCGATTCTCAAAAAATGATAATCTTTTCAAAATGAAACTTTCAATTCAACTCTGCAATTTCAAATAAGATGCAATCTTTCCATATATATCAAGATCAATACTAAACACCCAAAAGAGAAAACGCCAAAATGTAAAATGTATATTTTTGTATTTTCAATATAAAGGAATGAAAATGCAAGAACTGAATAACAGCTTGATATATAGACCCTACTGCAAAAAAAAAGAGGCAATCCAAGAAGGATACCAAGAAGAAAACACTCAGAGAAAGATGCAAGGAAAACCAATGAAAAAGATGATGAGAAGAAAAAACACCCAAAAATTCAACCATAAAAAGGTTTACTATCACTCTGCAAGCACTCAACAGTTAGGACAGAGACCCAAGAAGACTCAGCAACCATCAAAACTCACCCAGCAAACACCAAACTCAACAAGTAAATAAAAAAGGTTGATGTACGCGACTATTTAATCAAAAACTGTGTATGTATGTTCCCTATAGAAAGACAGCTCGTGTATGTACGTGTTTGTCAAGGGAAAAACCACATATACGTATTAAAACACTGCCAAGGTAAGGATAAGGCCAAGAAACTTAGATATAAAGTAAAAATAAGTTGTCAAGCAATCGGGCGACAAGAAAATTTAGGCTATCATAGAGAAATCGAAGAAGAAAAACACTCCAAACCCAAAAATAGAAGATTCAATCCCCAGTATGGTCGCCAATTTTGTTACAAGAAAAATCACTCTATGCAATGGGGTAAACCACAACAGATGGAATGACTGCAGAAGTCAACTATAATCTCAAGTATGTTATATAAATGTAAATGCTAATAAGACAAAACAAATAGCCTACCTCATTTGAACGTTCAGTGAATACCACCGTTGAGCACTCAACTCAAAGCTTTATACCTGCAACTTGTCCTCAACAACCAAGATACGCAAGCATATGGTGATAATATATAAAGCTAGCACATACAATAGCATAATCCATTAACATTCATAAAAAATACGCCCATGGAATAATAATTCAAATATTTGCAAGACATCAATTGGACGAGAAAAGAGTATTTATATTAAAATATGATCAACAAAAGTATACAAGTGGCAAACTTTTGTGTCGTCATGTCTCGGAACCAAAAAATTAAGTCCCTTCCATCGAGGCCTCCACCACTTCAATCCTCCACCAAACGCAATCTCATATAAGAGAGACAATGAGGTTCTCCATCAAAGAGGGAAGAGCTTGGGGGATGAACAATGTGTTCATACTTTAAAGGAAAAAGGGGTGCAAACTCAATGTGAAGTGAAAATTTCTCTAGAGTATCTTTGCTCTCAAAAGTTGAATTATCTCCCCTTCCATGGTTTGGATATGGCCCATTTTATATCCTTCAAATGGAACTGAAGGGTTAAGTCGGAACTTTTTTAGTATATGGAATGTCAAGGATCATGGATCTCATGACGTGACATGGAAACTTGACACAATTTTTACTTTTGAGCACCAAATATGTTGTATGTGGGTTGTAGTGGTGCAACCTGCGTATACGCATGTTGTATAACTGATAGGGCGCATATATGTGGAAAAATATGATTTTTAGCTCTGGGAAGTGAAAAATGGGACTTCAAGTCTGCATAGGGAAATGGAAAATGTCGTCCTACCAAGTTGCATGGGGTGAGGCAAATCTTGTTATAACACATGTCTCTTGTCTAAAGAAAGTGGTGGGACAGCATTGCAAGGTCAAAACCATCCTTCCGGAATTAAGTGAAGAAGGCTCCCTTTGGCTCGAACCAGAAGCAGCCCTCAATCACCATGTATGTCAATTGTGTGGCCGAACTATCAAGGAAGTGTTAATCAAGTGGAAGGACACATCACCAGAGGATGTGACCTAGGAACCAATGGCCATACTCTAGCAGTTTTCGCACATGTAACCTTGAGGAAAAGGATTATTTTGAAGGGGGGGGGTGGGGGTGTTAGGATTTTATCCTAACCCCTCTCCATGGGTCATTAGTTAGTAGGATATGTTTTCTATGTAATAAAGGTCGACATTAGTTAATAAGTCCTAATAAATAAAGGAGAATAAGTCAATGTAAGAAGACCTAATAGAAGCCTCCGCTTCTAGAAATATATTCCTCTATAAGTTTTCTTAGAAGGAAGAGTTAGTATAAATAAGAATAGTAGTCATTCGATATTTTAGTCTTGGATATTATTGTAATAGATCTCTTCTTTTCTAGAGGTATCTCCCACGAAGAGGAAAGTGAAAATTGATATCATTAATAAAGGTGCTCGTTCCATTGTTATTCTGGTATTATTCTGATATTGTTATATATATATCATTGTTGTTCTACCATTGCTTGCTAAATTGTTCTGCATTCTATATTATATATGGAATATTGCAAAGGATGGCTCTTATATACTCTGTAATGACTGTCATGCATTAAATGAGATTACCATCAAAGATAAGTTCCCCATTTCATTTGTGGATGAACTATTAGATAAACTTCATGGAACTAAGTATTTCTTGAAACTTGATCTAAAATCCAATTATTATCATATAGGAATATGAGAATAGGACATTCCAAAAAATACTTTATGTACACATGAGGGCCTATATGAATTTCAATTTATTCCTTTTGGATTTTCCATTTTCTTAACTACCTTCCAAGTAGTGATGAATGATCTATTTTGTCCATAGCTATGAAAGTTTGTACTTGGTTTCTTTGATGACATACTTGTTTATAATAAAAATTGGAATTTGTACCTTAAGCATGTGGAGACTATGCCGAGACTATAAGTAGAAAATAAATTCTATGCAAATGAATCTAAATGCAATTTCATAAGAAGAGAGATATAATTTTTGGGCCACATAGTATTGGTAGAAGGAATTAATGTGGACCCGAAGAAGATTGAATCAATTACTAAATGGCCTACTCCAAAAACCATCACATCTTTACAAGGACTCTTGGATATTACATGATATTATAGAATCTTTGTAAAGATTTATGAATAAAATGTTGCTCCACTAATAACACTATTGAAAGAGGATGCCTTTGGTTGGAATGATGTAGACAAGGTTTTCTTTAAAAAAATGAATGTTTTAATGACTTAAACCCCAATTTTTTCTACCCCTTATTTCACTAAAACCTTTGTGCTCGAATGTGATGATTTAGGAACTAGGATAGAAGAGGTGCTTATGCAAGAAAACCAATCGATTGCCTTCGAAAGTCAAAAATTAAATTCCAGAGAACAAGAAAAATCTACTCATGATACAGAGATGTTGGAAATCACTCATGCCTTGGAAAAATGGAAACAATATTTATTTGGAGTCAAATTCTTGGTCAAAACAAACCACAACAACTTAAAATATTTCTTAAACCAAAAGCTCTTATCACTAGAACAACAAAAATGGGTAAGAAAAATATAAGTTTTTTATTTTGAAATTTAGTACAAGAAAGGTAAGGAAAACCAAGTTGTCAATAACTTATCAAGAAAAGAAGAAAGGGATGTTACACTATGCTCAATTTCAATAGTTGTTCCTAAACGGATTTCTGATGTTCAAGTTGAATACATGAAAAATCCAAAGGTCAGAAAGATAATCGATGAAGTCAATAACAATGTGGCTTCATGCTCCAAATTTACATGGGAGAATGATATACTTTGGTACAAAGGGAGAATACAATTTCCCAACACTTCCAAATTCAAAATACAAATCTTAAGTGAGAATCATGACTCCCTGTTTGTAGGCCACGTTGGATTTTTGAAAACATAATACAATATCCAACAATCCTTATTCTGGAAAGAAATGAAGGATGATATTCAAAAATATGTGGCAGAATGTGATATCTGTTAGTGTTAGAAGTTTGAATCAGTCGCATCTCCGGGTCTCCTTCAGACCCTTCATATTCTAGATAAAAAAATGGATTAAGGTCTCTATGGAAATTAGCATGGGTCTCCCTACATTAAAAGAGAAAGATGGCAGATTTGTAATTGTAGATCGATTAACCAAATATTCCCATTTCAATGGAAGTTCATCAAAAGCTAAGGCCAATCAAATCGCTAATATATATGTGAAAAATATTTATAAACTCCATGGTTTCCTGAAAGCCATCATCAATGATAGGGATCCCAAATTTACCAACAAAATTCTGAAAGAATTATTCCACCATGTAGGAACCACACTAACCATGAGCACTTAATACCATCCTTAGACTGATGGACAAACAAAAGTGGTAAATAAATACCTTGAGAGATACCTCAAAAATTTTGTGAATGACCATCAATCTCAATGGCACAGTTAGCGACATATTCAAGAATGGTGGTATAACATCGTGTATCACACTTCATCCAAATGACTCCATTTGAAGCCTTATATGGATATCCTCCACCATCAATAAAAGAGTATGTTATTTCCAAATTCAAGGCTACTACTGTTAAAAAATACTTAGTGAATTTTTATGAAATCCTTTGTATCCTAAAAATCATCTTGAGCAACCCAAGAATCGAATTAAAAAACAAGATGATTTAAGAAGAAATGACTGTGAATTTGAAGTAGGGGACTGGGTGTTTGTTAAACTACAACCATAGAAGAAAATTCACTTTAAAATTACAAAAATAATAAACTTGTGCACAAGTTCTATGTCCCCTACCAAGTCTGAAGGAGAGTTGGATAGGTAGCATATGCACTAGAAATACCAAACAAAGTAAATTTACATGATGTCTTCCATGTTTCATGTTTAAATAAAAATTTGGGTCCAACAACTCCTATACAGACACAACTACCCCTTTTGGATGAAGAAGGGAGACTAGTACTAAATCCCAAAGTAATATTAGAAATCAGGACCAAAGTCCATCATTCAAGTTTCAATAAGTTCCTTATCAAGTGGAATAATTGTTGGAAGACGAAGCCACTTAGGGAAATTAAGACTTTATATCAAATCATTCATGATTTCCCATGCTTAGAGGTTGAAGCTTTTCAAGAGGGGATGACTTGTAATAAACCTAATATAATTATATTTAATTATTGTAATAACTCAAGGGACAACATATCCACATGAAAGGTTACATCGCAATTATTCCATTGAGCATAAATTGGTGTCCAATTGTTATTGTAATCATTAAGGCATTATTAAATATATTTATGTTTAATTTTCATTTCTTACAATCATCATGTTGCAAGAGATATCAACAACTTGTGTTGATAGCTTTGAAAATATCTCACCCAAATCTCCCTTGGATTGTTACTATACTCATCTATCATGGCTATGGTTTTAAAACTTCTTTATTTGAGCCAATTCCATGATCCTACAATTTTTGACAAGAACCCCAAAGAAAACTACTCTAATACTAATATGATATGTAAATTGTTATGGATATTCCAATGGAATAGTTCATCACAACAAATCTTAGAAGTTTATGCAAATTCTTTGTTATGTAGTGTTTTACTTCAGGTTTAAATTCAATATTATTAACTTAGTTAAAAAATACAAAATTAAGATGAGATTGAAAATAAAATAAAGCTAAAAGAAATACCACACCATCCACACAATGAACAAAAGATGTACCCTTGGAATATGAATATGGGAAAACCCAACCAAAAGGTGAGGACTGTGCCTTTCTCTTTTCTTCTCAGATATGAAATGCAAATACAAAGAAAGGTGAACTCACTTTGGAGTTGTCATGGACTCTATGGCCTATACGGATGCTATAGGATCTACTACTTCCTCTATTCTACTCTAATATCCCACTCCCTTACTATGTTCAACTATGGAACAATAAATTAATACAACAAGAATGGATCCCTTCCTTTCTTAGTGACCCAATATTTAACATGTCCTAATATCTATCTAGGGTTATGGTTAGGGTTCTTGCATGCCTCAACTCTCAATTAGAGTTAGGGTTTTCAACCCTCTAGATTTTGATTGAAAATCCACACATAACTATCTCCACATGTGTGAGTAATGGGCACTGACATGGCATCCACTAAATACCATTATGGACAAGAGGATAGGTTGACTTCTGAGAGGCATGATTTCCTCATACGAACTCTGATTAAGGTGATATTTACGTCATTAGAAATATTATGAAGTGTAGAATAGCATCAAGAGGCTAAAAATGTTTTTCACAAAGTTTTGACCCCAAAATAGGTTGTTTAATACCTCAAATGGGCTCTGCAAGTTTTTGGACCCCAAACCACCAAAATAGGACTTGCCTCTAAAATGGACCCTATAAGTCCTTAGTTTCGAAATTTTCATCCCAAAAGTACCAAAATAGATGACAAATTATATAGTGATCTATTTTGGATCAATTGAGAACCTTTTTTGTTTTGCTTGTTTTTAATAAAAAATTCAATTTATATCTCCTAATTAAGTTTGAACACAAATTGCTACTTTGTTAATAACATTTGTATAATAAATTCTTACCATGAAATATATATATTTTTTACCATATTTATAATGTTCATTTCCATTGATTTTTCAACCTAAAACAATACTTTTATGAACAATTTCAACCATTATCTCTCAACCAACTTTTTATCTCTTTTTCATCTTAAAAACTTTCAACTATATTTTCAATGTTAATTTCAACCTATTTGAAAATTAGATTGTAAAATAACTTTAAAAAAATAAAAAATAAAAAATAAATCTTAAATCTTTAAGAAACAAAATTGACCTATATTTGAGGCACAAAAATAAAAATACAACCGTGGGTAAAAATATGGCATATTTTTGTAGTGTATGTTGATTTACAGTCACTCTCTATACGGTCTAACCTCTGATCTATTAAGTCGTTCGATTTTTTTTTACTTTTCCTAAGTTTGTCATATTACCACTTGACTACATGTTCATGATGGGATTGATTTTAAAGCAACCATGATTAATCAATGGGTGTGCAAATAGAAATAGTCAACTTCATCCATAGCTTTATGCCACAGTGGGCCCTACTAACTATAATTAGGAAGCTACATTCTAGATTTTTTCGAGAAAAAAAATAGCAAGGGAATCTTTATTCCAAGGGGTTCCATAATATTAACATGGTATTATGGATTACAGTAGGTTGTGGGTTTAATTCCCAAGAAAAGGTGAACTTTATCCTTAGGACTTAGATGTTTTTAGTGTGTAAGAAAGTTTGGAAGAATTTTTCCTTTAAAAAGTCTAGGCCAAAGCACTATAGTGACCAAGGTTGGCCCCACCATAGTGATCTTTAAAAAGTCTAGGCCAAAGCACTATAGTGACCATGCTTGGGCCCACCATAGTGATCTTAACATTGTCACTGTTAGGAAAGTTTGTGTCCTTCCCACCTCGAATCTAATTTAACAACCATATATAAACATCCTAATGGTTCATAGTGTTTTTCATTCTATAAGTATGATAATTGATCTTCAAAGCAGGTTTTTTTTATTAAGACTTTTTCATGATTCAATCACCAAAATTCGTCATGGTTAAGAAATTAAGAATTGGCATTCATCTAACAATTATGATCATAAAAATATATAAATCTTTCAAATGCACCATAAGAATAACAAGAGAGTTATTGGAATATCATTGAGTACTACTACATTGTGCTAGAATAACAAGAGAGTTATTGGAATATCATTGAGTACTACTACATTGTGCTAGAATAACAAGAGAGTTATTGGAATATCATTGAGTACTACTACATTGTGCTAGAGGTGGTCTTAATAAACCTAACTTAAGGGCATGAATTTTCCTTCCAACTAACTCTCGAGGTACTTTCCTTCCTTGAGAACCATTGTGATAACATATAAGGTACGTTTCTTCCTTGAGAGCTATTATGCTAACATATAGGATAAGGTGTTTAACAAAGATAGTATTCATGAAGCATATAAGAGGATAATGTGTTTAATAAATGATCATCAAAGTTCACATATAAATAGATGGTGACAATGTGATTAACTCAACGAGTAGCCTCTTTTTCTTAACTTTCTATATGCATTTATTTCTCTTAACCCTTATCTATCAAAGATCGTGGGATATTTATGGCCTTCCTTAGATACTCTAACCTTACTGAAAAGTTATGTAGTGGATGTCGTGGGAAAGAAACTCTAGTAGGCAGATATTAATAGAATACATGCACCATTCCTCTTGCCATAACTCTTGTCCCTTCAATATCAGGTCGAGCATTGTATTTTCCTAAATTTTTTAACTTTATAAAACCTTCAAACTTCTAGCATTCCTAGGTCTAATTAATTTCACCCCTATTTGTAATCAGCATATCGTAATGTTAGTAACCCTATAGCAAACTAGACTGAGTTGTAAGATTCAACTCTTTTTGTGATTTTTTTTTTAATGAGACAAAGTTTCATCTTGATCCACTCAATTTTCAAATTTTCAATGAGTTGGGTCAACTTAAAATGAACCAAAACCTATAATGACAAAGTTCCATGGTTAAATTTCACATAAATCAAATGTAACTAAAACTACAAAGTTCCTACCAATTTTAGGAAAGAATTTATGTCATGTAATGGTAGAATTTACCCAGTTATTAACATCCTTCATATCAAATTTAGTCATCATCTTCATCTTCTCACTTGACATGTTTCCTTATAAATGTTTAAGTTATAAAAACAAATTTTATAATTAAAACATGAAAAGGTGGACGGAAAAGGTGGAAGGGTAAGATCATGTTTTAAATAATGTTTTTTATCATCTATGTTAATCCTGACTTTTTTAAGAGCTAGTTAGCAACATGTCATGTCAAACCTTTATGGTTCTCAATATACCTTAGGCCTTACTAGTTTTAAACAAGAACATAAAAAATGCAAAAACCAATATAGTGTGAGTGATCACCATGAGAAGATGCACATAAGGAAAGTGAGTGTTGGTAGAGGATTTTAAGTGAATTTATAACACTTCAATTAGTGTTAGTTTTTTTGGTGTTGTCTAGTTGTTCTACGAAATGGTTTTTTTCGCCGAAATCCGACGATATAAATTTATAAAAATCATTATTTTTTGTTGTTCAAAATCCATTTCTGAATGTAGAAATAGATTTGGCACGCTGAAAAACTCATGGGACACTCGAGTTATACAGAAATAATCACTCAAATCTACGAATCTAACAATTTCTTGCCAGATTTCAGGTAAATGTCCCCGAAAAAAAAAAAAAAAAAAAAAAACGGCATTTCATAGAATGTTTAGCCTATGGCATATTTTTTTTGGATAGGATTATTTGATACTATTTTAAACACATAACACTTCAACCGGTGTTAGTTTTTTGTCAATATTTTTTTTTTAACACATAACATTTCATAACGCTTCAACTAATGTTAGTTTCTTGTCAATTTTGTTTTTAACACATAACACTTCAACCAGTATTAGTTTTTTGTCCATATTTTTTTTGGATGAGATGATTTGGGACTATTTTGAACACATTTTGGCATTGTGTTGAGAAAAAGAAATTCAAGTAGGTAGACATTTTTCCCTCATCACCTAATACCAACTCGAGAATAGTATTATTTGAATGAGTATTTAAGTATGTTGCCACTAATTGTTCTTGGTTCGAGGCACTTAAGGCACACACAGTAATGGATTGTTCTCTAACTATGTACCATCCCTGGTTACTGGCTTTCACTCCTACTCTCCACCCTCCGAGTTTTAAGGAGACTAACTGTCTCGCTAGCGGTAAACTGTTTTGTTTTTTCAAGTAAGGCTGAAGTCCTTGAGATGTAGAGGTAGCCTGCATTTCAAGTTTGACAGTTTTGAATAAGCAATGGAAGAAGGCACACATAGTAATGGAATGTTCTTGGTTCGAAGCGCTTAAGGCACACACAGTAATGGAATTTTCTCTAACTTAGTACCATCCCTGGTTACTGGATTTCACTCATACTCTCCACCCTCCGAGTTTTAAGGAGACTACAGTCTCGCTAGTGGTAGACTGTTTTTTTTTTTCTCTATGTTGTCTTATCTGTCTACAATTGTGTTAGGAGTTCTATGAGACGTCCATACTTTTTCTTGGTTTCCCAGCTGCTCTCAGACTCTGAATATTATGTTTTGGGCCCACTTTCACTAAGCAAGTAGCCTTAGTTTTTTTGGTCCTTCTCTTTTTGTCAGGTTCTTCAGCCTCTGACTATCTGCTTACAGTTTGGAGACTTACTCCTCTTGGGGTTTTAGAAGATCACATTATGGAGACTATGGACTCAGTTTCCACTGACAGGAAGGTCGGGGACCCATGGGACCATCCGAATATCTTAGCATCAATTGATGAGCTCGTTAACTCCCACTACCGAAGAACAAACAGCTTTGTTGATCCCAAGACTTATGCTACTGGCACTCTTCCCATTATTCCTCCCACTCCTCCACAAAACAGTCAACCTTTCCACTCTGACTCTGGAGGATCAAAACCGAAGTCAATACTTGAGGGAGATCCTGTGTCTCCTAGCCAGAGGGTAGGAGGTTAAATGGGAACTTCTAACCGGATGGCATTCAACTTGGCAGACCCTTACACACCAGCTGCATTACTAAGAAGACGCACACGGCTTGGAAGCCAAAACAAAAACATTGTAAACTAGTGCTTGGGATGGATGCAGGACTCTCTGAAGCCTGCAATATAGCTCTTTGTTCCCTTGTTGGGATGCTAGCCTACAAGGATAAATGTAAGCAAAGTTTGGAAGACTGGATAATAGCCTTCTGGAAACCTCTTCTAGGATATCTTCCCAAGGTCCACATTCTCCAACATGGGTGTTTAGGCTTCATTTTTAAGACCCCTGAGGATATTGTTCACATTCTGGATAAGTTCTGGGTTGTTGGGGGAGGGAGCCTCATGCTCAAGGGATGGAGGATTGGCTTCAATCCATCTATTGAATACTTTAGTTACAGGCATATCTGGGTCCTTCTTCTAGGACTCCCTCTATAGCTCTGAAACCAACAAGCACTTGAACTCATTGGAACACCTTTAGGGTGTTTCCTAAGGGTGGACTTTCACTCTCTTGCTTCTTAAAACAGAAGAATGGCTAAGGTCTTAGTGGAAATGGGCATCCACGTTGGACTATCAGAGATCTTGGAAATAGAATGGAGAGGCCTTCTTATAGCTCAACACCTAGACTACCTAGGGATCCCATTCCGGTGCTCGTTTTGTCGCGGAACAGGCCACCTGAGAAGAGATTGTTCAAAGTTCCCTCCTACCATGCCAGAGATGGATCCACCGGAGGATATTGGTTTTGACGGCTATGTTACACAGCCAGATTTGATGGGAGAGGAGGCTTTAAAAAAGAGGAGAGATACGTTCCCTGATCCACTAGATGACTCGCTTGTAAGTAAGCTTAAACTTCATTGTCCCTCATTTTAATACACTCTCTCCGCCTCGGAAAGACTCTCATTAAACATGTTGGATAATTCTATTCTGTATCCTGAGCCTTTTGGGTCTGAACCTTTGGAGATTGACTCCTTACTCTCTCCACCATCTTCACTCAGCCCTGCTCCCCATAGAGTGTTGGCCTCTACAAATCCATCCTCGAAGCCTATTGGGTATGGAACTTTGGAGTTAGAATCATCCTCACCCTCTCCACCCTCCTTGAATAGCCTTGTTCCCCTCAGTGCCTCCACCAGTTCATAGGTTCCGGATGACTCCGCTCCCCCTGCATCCGACGAAGAGCAAGATTCCACCTTACTTCCAGGATACTCTGAGAAACCTCTTTCTGCTCAGGATTTGGACCACCTGATTTATTCCTTCACACCTATAGCCACCCTTCCTTTTGACTCCCTTCCCATTATGATGTACCTTGGCAAAACTCTTATCCCACCATCTACCTATCTTGGTGACTTTCCTTCTTCATCGGGAGCGAGAAAGACAATTAAGACAGGTCCCACTTGGTCCAGAGGTTTAGGCTTGGAGATTTTTCCACTTAAAACCCATAGTGTGCATAAAAAGGAAGTCTCAGAGGCTTCGAGTTCGACCTCACAAGTTACTGATATGAATTTAGGGGCACTTAGAGGATTAAAATCCCTTGCCTAGGCCAAGCCATGATCCTACTCTCTCTCAATATTAGAGGGGTAGGAGGACCCCTGAAACTTTCCTCCATGTGATGAATCCTAAAGAAGACTAGTACGTTCGTTATTTTTCTTCAAGAAACACTTGTGGATGTTGCAGCTGCTATAAATATTTTATACTCTCTTCGACCTGATTGGATGGTCTATGCAGCTAGCTCAGTAGGAACCTCAGGTGGACTCCTGGCCTCCTGGGATCCTACCTTTTTTTACTTTACTCCAGTGCTAAGTCGAGGAGGGATTCTACTCATGGGTATCTATTTAGAACTGAATACTAACCTGACCTTGCTCAATACTTATGGGCCATGTCTCGACCAAAGATCTTTCTAGGAGAGACTTGACCTCTTAGGCCTTCTATCTATAAAATACCTCATTATAGCAGGAGACCTAAATCTGACGATTAGCACCAAGGAGATTTGGGGAGAAAGGGAAAAGGCAGACCCTCTCTCAGATTTATTCAAGCAACTCTTCTCTAAAAATGATTTAGGGGACTTGGAGTCGGTGGAACTATTGCCTACTTGGCGAAATGGGAAATTGGGTTCATCTAGCATTGCAAAACGAATTGACAGGTTTATGGTGGCTAAAGGTTTGATATCTCCTAATTGCAGAATTTGGGCCTGGATAGATCTTCCTTTTCTCTCTGACCATGACCCCATTTTCCTTCAGTTAGGAGAAGGAAGACCAGGGACAAAATGTCCCTTCAAGTTTAATATGGCCTGGCTGAAGGAGAATTCATTTGACCAGATTGTTTGTGCAGTTTGGTCGGACACCTCTCTCTCGATTCTAGGGGACTCTAAGGGAAATCTGGAGAGGAAACTTAACATATTAAAATAAAACTCTATCATCTAGATTAAAAGGAAAAAAAACTTTGGATTCTTTAGAGTTGTGCATAATCGAATTTCATTTGGAGGAACTACACAGGCTGAAGGCTTAGGTCGCCCAACCAATCGACTTCGATTCTATAGTGCATCGATTAGAGGAAGTCCATAATAAAATCCTCTGTGAGGAAGAGGATAGATGGCATCTGAAAAGCATAGCGATATGGCTTACCAATGGAGATAAAAACACTCGCTACTTCCATTGATTTGCTAGTCACTGCAGAAATAAAAAATATATGTGGGAAATAGAGGAAGAGGATGGGAGGCTTCATCAAAAGACAGAAGACATCAAACATGTGGCATTTAATCACTACAATTTTTTTTACCAAGAAGAAACTACTACCAACCTTAATTCTTAGATTGAAACAGCTAGACTCTTCCCACAAATGCTTACGGACGAGGAGGTAAGAGCACTGGAAAATCCCTATACAAAGGAGGAAATTTTAGAGGTGATTAAAGGCTTCACAAAAGTAAAAATCCTTGGTCCCGATGGGTGGTCGGTGGAACTTTACCTCCATTATTTTGATTTAGTGGGACAAGATATGTTGGATGTAGTCGAGGATTCAAGAACCAGAGGGATTGTCAAAAAGAAATTAAATAACACATTTATCATTTTGATCCCTAAAAGCAATCAACCCCGACAGTTTACAGACTACCATCCCATTTCGCTTTGTAATCTTTGCTATAAGATTATTTCCAAGATCATTTCCAGGAGAATTTGTCCCATTCTCTCCTTGGCATTGTGAGAGGACCGGCTTGGTTTCCTAAAGGGGAGACAAATCCTTGATGCTATTGGAACTGTGTAGGAGTGCATTCACAGTATTAAGACAAAAAAACTACAAGCCATCCTCCTAAAACTGGAGCTCAAAAAGGCTTTTGATTGTATAAACTAGAATTTTTTATGCCTCATCCTTCTACAGTGTGGTTTTGGGGTGGTCACCACGAATTGGGTGATGGGTTGTATATCCTCGGCCACCTTTGTTGTTTTGATCAACAGCGAGGCTACCAAAGTCTTCCACTGTGAGAGAGGGCTTCGACAAGGCTGCCCCCTCTCGCCCCTTCTTTTCATCTTAGTCTTGGAGAGCCTTAGTATTATGTTAAAAAAAAATCAAGCGGAAGGCAACCTATCAGGGATTAGAGTTTCAAGATTGACACGGATTCTACATCTTCTCTTCATAGATGACGTGATCATCATGACTTCTTCATCCTTGTCTGAATGGACATAAATTTACAATCTTCTTAACACTTTCTGCTCTGTTTCAGGTCTAAAGATCAACTACCAGAAGTCAACCTTCTTGGCTTCAGGAGCTCGGGACGAGTTCCTGACTGAACTAAAGCTATTGTTTGGCATAGACACGTGAGATATAGCGGATTGATTTAGCTACATTGGTTTCCATATCAAACCAACAAGCTATATTGCAAGGGACTGGAAATGGTTAATTGAAAAGTTTGAATATAGAATCCTACACTGGTGTAATAGATGCTTAACTCTAGGTGGAAGATACATTTTAAACAAAGATGTCTTGGAAAGCCTTTCGGTGTACTGGATGGACCTGGCACACATCCCTCTTTCAATGCTAAAAAATATTCGGCAGATGATTTTCGCCTTCCTCTGGAATGGCAGCAAACAAAACAGAGGCTACCATATCTGTAGGTGGGAGATGATTTCTAAACCAAAATCGTTGGGAGGCTGGGGTTTGAGAAATTTGCAATTTTTTTATAAGGCACTCTCGGTGAACACGCTCTGCAGAATTCTAATGGTTCCAGGAATTTGGAGCAAAGTTATATAAGACAAATACATCTCCCATCAGTCAGTTCATGTCTGGCTCAGATCGGCTTCGGCATTTCCTCTAAGGGGTTCTCAAACTTGGAAACATCTCATGAAGTCACTCCCGATCTTACTTCATTGGATAGCATGGCTAATTGGCTTCGTATCCTCAATTGAGATTGGAAGGGACGCCATCCTAGGTTTGGGTAATAGAGCCTTGCTTTCAACTCAACTACTAGAGCACTTACACAGAAAAGGTATATATTTTATGTTTCATTTAAAAAACCCTCCTTGCCACGGATTGATAAGGGAGAATTGGTTACCAAGCTCCTCCCTGGATATAGATAGTGAACTTGAGGCAGAATGGTCCTGTTACATACAAAACCTTATTGGAGCAGGTATTCGCCTCCAGGAGCGGCAAGATTCCCTCATCTAGACAGGAGGGGACAAAACAAGGAAGATCTCAGTAAAAAAACGTGTACCATGCGATAGCTGATGTGATCTGGAAAAAAAAAGATGAGGCTTGGTGAAAACATCTGTGGAAATGGAGTTGTCGCTTGAAGATCAAGCTCTTCATCTAGCTACTCACAGAGAATAAAATCTTAGTTTGGGATAATCTCCAAAGTCGAGGCTGGGCGAGACCTAACTGGTGCATTTTGTGCAAGATGGATTGTGAAATTGTTCTTCATCTCTTTGTGAATTGCATATTCACCCGAGATGTCTGGTAAAAAGTCACAAATGCTTTAAATCTATCTGGGAATTGGATTGGGACCTCGACAAATCAATGCTTTAGCACCTGTCTCTCTAGGTACCAAAACTATCATATGCTACCAGCGTTTCTTTGCTGGAATATTTGGACTGCTAGGAATGCAACTTTATTTGAAGAAAATCCCCCCTCGACCCTCTGGGTGGTCAAAAACATTTTAGCAACAGTGGACAACCTAGGCATTCAAGCAAAAGATCCTCCTACTCGTAGAACATCTACAACTCTTCCAACTAACAAAGTCATCGCCTGGTTTGACGAAGTTGCACAACAAGGAGGAAATCTTTGTGGGGCGGGGGGAATCCTCTTAAACTCCCACTCGTCTATCCATTGGAACCTCAATTGTGGGCAAGGCACTAATACTAAGGCGAAACTTATGGGGGCGTGAGCATCTCTCATCTTGGCTCAAAGATTGAATCTCACTGAGTGGCAGTTACTAGGTGACTCCAAAGTCATTATTGACTGGCTCAATGGAAAAGTTGATCTTCGGGCGGCTGCTCTAGAGTGTTGGAAAGCAAGAAATTTAGAAGCTACAAGGCTCGTTAAGAGTCTCTCCTTCTCTCACATCTACAGAGAAGACAATAGAGATGCAGACACCTTGTTAAAACAAGTGTTTTCCTTGCCCCTTGGTCTTTTAATATATTCCTGATGGGAGGACAGCAACAAGGGCCCTCCAATCTTGTTGAATCTTTGAAGCGTAGACTACAAGAAAGTAGTTTTCTGATTCTACTTTTAATGGTTGTAGTTTCTCCTTCAAATCCGAGATAGAAAGACTTCGGATGGATGTTAGTTATTGTGATAAGAAAGTTGCCTCATCATTTGATTTTGATATTGACAAGGTTGTCGAATGTAAATTCTTATATCCTTTTGAATATAAAGAGAATTTTTCCCATGGAAAAAAAAATTATTGATCGTATTGTTACGTTTTCCATATTTGTAATGCAATTCGAATGGAAATATATTTAGTGTATATCCACATGTGCATACCTTAACAAAAATATTGATCTTATTATTACATTCGCCATATTTGTAATGCAATTCAAATGGAAATATATTTGGTGTATATGCATGTTGTTCAAAGTTGGTTCAGTGGATAAATAAGATAAATCGTATGTAAAGTTAGTTCAATGGATAAATAAGATAAATCATATGTAAGTGAAATATAATGTAGGTGTATATTTAATTTTACATTTAGTTTAAAAAGAAACTAAAATAAATATGGTAATGAGTTGTTCAAAGTAAGTTTAATGGACAAATAAGATAAATGGTATGTAAGTGAAATATAATGAAGGTGTATATTTAATTTTACATTTAGTTTAAAAAGAAATATGGAAATGCGTTGTTGAGCATTTCAATTGAAACCTATACTTCATAAATTTTGTATTAAGAGGATTTTTTTGTTTTTAATTGGTACCTCGTTGTCTAAGGAAGGTGAACAGGAAAGACACGGGTTGTTCTTTATATAGCCATTCAAATCCAACAAATAAGAAGTTGTGCAACTATCTTCCACATCCAATCCTAAGAAGGAAGGCCATGGGAATCAATGTCAATAAGAGTAATAAATATATTATGATAGTTGTGGAATGTCAATAAGGGTAAGGGTAATAACTATATTATGATAGTTGTGGATTGCTTCAATGATGATTGTCATGATACATTGCAAGAAGCAAATGTCCATGTAGAAGGAAACACGTGTTATGGATGCACTTTGGTTTATTATCATTAATTATGTTTGATTACGACAACGAATTTCTCAACCAATTTTGATAAGCATTGTAGAGATTGATGAATATCCAATAAAAGAAGAGTAGTATGTTCCATACATAGACAAATGGACAAACAAAGGTTTAAAGTGTACTATAGTTTATTTGTTGCAAACTTTTAGTCACTAACATATGAAGGTGTGGGATGTCAACATGCCATGTGTACTATAACATTTTTATAATTGCACAATGTGTGATGTGACATGCAACTCACCTTTTGAAGCGTGCATTGGATAATTGGGAAAAAATTTAAGAATCCATACTTATCTTAAAGTGTAGAAACTTTGGTGAATCTTACTAATTCTTAAAATGCCAACCATAAAATGTTTGGCAATATTTTTGTAAAAAAAATCAAATTTCTACTTGGATTTTAAATAGTTTCTAGAAAATTTCGGTGATTTTTGGAGTAAAATATTTTAATGAATCTGGGAAAATTATTTTAGAAAAAAATGGAAATTGGCAAACCATTTTTAGGAAAAAAACGTGGAAAGTGTTTAGAAATTGGGAGAGTAGTCATATCTTCACACACAAAACTATTCTTGTATATTATAAAAAAACACACACTTACACATAGTTATAACTCTATTATATAAAATTATTTAAATCTAACTATTTTCCAATTTAGGCGGTGTAGTTGAGAGAATATCTAAACAAACAACAACCCAAATCTCCTAAAGTAAGCATTAACTCCAACATCCTCCCTTGATGCTTACATAATAGAGAACAATATAGAAATCAAATAAACATATTTTAGAAAAATAGTTTTTGAACTTCGATCTCTTCATCAACAACTTTATCCACTTCTGAAATCTCATAGACTAAGCTCCATCACACAACCATTCATTATGAGCTACTACTTGATCCCTTGAAGATATGATTGCTCCAGACCAAAAAACCCATTGTAAAAGACTATAGACATAACCAGTGGTAGTGTTCTTGGGGCACTGTGTTCACCAAGAACCAACCCATTGTAAAAGACTATCGACATAATCAGTGGCAGTGTTCTTGGAGCACCGCGTTCACCAAGGACCAAAATCTTTTAAGTTATGTTACCCTGTTCTAAAATAGTTATTTCCATTTCATCATTTATTTCAAAAAAGATATAAATCTAATACATTAACAAAATCTGTAAAATCTTAATATGATTGCCCCCTCTTCTTCTTTGACTACTTTTCAAGGTTGTTTTTCAAGGATGCAAATAGTGAGAAGGTGAACTTATGTATCATTAAAATCATATCCACCTCAATCATTGTGCCATTGTTGCTCACCAATGTCCAGCTAACACGTAGATCTTGACTCCTTCACTCTTTTACAAATTCCTCCATGCACAGATTTAACAGCAGGGAGAGGCGGCTCTATCTTCCACTAAATGATACTCAAACTTCGACAGTTATTAAAAAAAAAAACAGTGGTTGCAACAAACAAACTATGATTGCAGCTCTCACAGTCAATAAAGATCTCACAACCGGATTCGATGGGTTGCTCTTGAATCGAACTCACATGGATTGAACCCCTCTGTCAACACCAATCCAAAACACACAAAAAAACACACTCCCAAATAAGTAATCTATTTACTCTCCTACAACAGATTGCATTTCTTAAATATTCATGAGCTCTCCTTGAGGGAGTTAAACCCAAACTAGCTCTGATACCAATTTAAAAAACCGGAGAGACGACATATCTTCACATACACAAAACTATTCTTATATATTATAAAAAAACACACACTTACACATAGTTATAACTCTATTATACAGAATTATTTATATCTAATTATTTCCTAATTTAGGTGATGTAGTTGAAAAAATATCTCCACAAAGAACAACCCAAATCTATTAAAATAAGCATTAACTCCAACAAAAATTCCATAACAAAATTTAACCCCTAAATTTTCCTAATTAAATTCCTATTAAATATTTTATTATCCATAGTTAAAAACATTCTCAAGAAAACGTTGATGGAGATCATTGCATATGCACTAGTTATAAGATTTGTTAACCCGTCATTGCATATCCAAAAGATTCATGACAACTCAATAGGGAATCATGGACAGTGGAAAAGCCCATCAATGATGGTGGAATGTCTTCGTCATTATATCAAATGGCTTCTTTTTTATATAATTTTCTTTTTCACAAAAGTTGTACAATTAAATATGAGAATATAATCAATAATAAATTAAGCATTTTGTAATCAAATTAATTAATTTATTTACCTAATTATTTTATTAAAGGTTAAACATGTTGATATACTTAACTTTTGTTGTTTATATTTTTATAAACACTCTTATTTATTTAATTTATTAATATTTGGGAGATTGAGTTGGTTGTCAAATATTATTGCAGTAATAAATGTTTAATGTATGAATTTTAAATATATTTTTATCTTCCATAAATTAATTAATGAATAAAAAATTGTGTATTGCAGTAATAAATGTTTAATGTATGAATTTTAAATATATTTTTATCTTCTAATTAATGAATAAAAAATTGTGTAAACAAATTTTAAACATAGTCACAAATCAATCTAGGCATCATTTTAAAATATATAATTTTTTATTTTATTTTATAATTTGTAAAAGAAAGATATGTTTTGCTTAACGAAAAGTTTCAATTAATAATTTAAATTTAAATACAAAGAATAAAAAATTCATCAATTATTTAAACTAAACTCAATGGCTAAACAACATATCATTATTTACAATTATTTGTTATAAAAAATAATATTAAACTTTTTTAATTTGAAAAATTCTCCGATATTTTTATTTTTATGACCAGGTGGAGGATAAGAGGAGACATTAAAGTAGGAGACAAATCCACAACTAAACTCAATTACTAAACAACATATCACTATTTACAATTATTTGTTATAAAACGTAATATTCAACTTTTTTTAATTTGAAAAATCCTCCGATTTTTTTTTTAACCAGGTGGAGGATAAGAAAAGACATTGAAGTAGGAGACAAATCCAGAAATTGAATTCCCTTTTATTAAAAAAAACACAATTTTTATATTAATACAATTTTCAATAATATAGTTGGAAATTGAATTCTCTTTTATTAAAAAAAATACAAATGTTTAAAAATTACAAATATTTAAAAATTACAAATATTTTTTAACTGAAAAAAATTTTAGTTCCACTTGCCGCTTCCTTGAACTTAAAGCAAAAGAAAAAGCATGAATGTCCTTAAAAGTTTTCCATTTTTCCAAGACAAGATGGAGAAACACATAACAAATATACGTGCACTAACTTTGATGGGAATAAAAAAAATAAAAGCGACACGTGTATATGAAAAAGTAGTATACACCCTCATAACCATTATTTGCTAAAAAGTAATGAAAAGAGACGTATCGAGAAAAGTAACATACATACACCCTTATAACGTGGATCAGTTGTAGCGATTTTTTACCCAAAAAGTAATATTTGAAAGAGATGGCTGTACCAAATTAATTATATTACGTTTTTCAGCGTTTGTTTTTCTAAATATTCAAATGGTTATAAAGTTTATTTTGGATGAAAAGAGATGTCGACATATTAGGTTTTATTTTTGGAATTCTATGTATATTTATTTTTTCAATTTGGATACATATATTAGTTTTTATTTTTAAATTGCAATCATGATTAGTATTCGAATTTATTTATGGGAGTAAAGTTATATGCTAAAGGTATATGATGTTATAGCTATAACTTTAATGATGATAGTATAAGGTATTAACTTTTTGTGAATATTATCTATGTTGAAATCGATTTTTGATTTTAGAGTATGATTTAATATTGTTTTTTATTATATAAGTTATTTTTTATTGGGCTTAAGAAAGCAAATTAGACCCATAGGTAGCTAGTAAGGGTGAAAGTCTCATCCCTTATGAATCACAAGTAGATTATTTCAAGTTGTCAGGTTTTGTGTACACGATGATTTTGGTAGTCTTCAATATTGTAGGTTTTTTCTTGCTTTGGAAAAAAAATATTAGGTTTCATTTTCAAACATAAGTTGTACCAAATTAATTATATTTCATTATGCCTAGTCTAAACATGATAATAATTGCTCATCTTTTTGGTGATTGTTATAATGAGATGTGAAATCGACATTTTAATCCTAAAATCTAGCAATAATCATTTTGGATTAATGGAATTGCATACATCACTTGTTAACATTGCACAATTGGGTTGCAATAGATTTAATCAAGGGTGTTGAATAATCCATTTCTGAATTAAAAACAACAATTCCATCAATCCAAAGTTGCAATTTTAGCAAAAATTGTTGGACTAGATATTGGTGATGATAAACCATAAAAGGTCAAAAACATAGAATGTTTAGCATTCTTCTTTCCTAAACTTGTTTCATGACCATCTTAACAACTTATCCACTCGTATCTAATTTACGACAGAAATTGACCAAGATAACTAGTTTCCTTTTCTAGATGTCTTAGTTACACATCAACCTCATGGTTCCATCTCCTATCATGATTTTCATAAAAATATTGATACCGATAGATACCTCCATGCCTAATCCCATCACCACCTTGCTCAAAAATCTATGGTCCTCGAGATTCTTATTTCTAGAGCTATTCAAATATTTGCGCCCCATCACCTAAATAAAGAATAAACTCATCTCATTAAAGCCTTTCCATCAAATGACTACTCTCTTCCCAAATCAACAAAAAATTTCAGGTTATCCTTCACCCCAACCCAAGAACACCTGGCCCACTTCTCCTTCTTGAAGTCAATTTTCTCTTCCTTACATATAAGGTATCACAGACTAATTATCTAAAATCTTAGCAAAAAAAACATTAAAACTATTTTCAAGTCTCACAAACCCCTCAAACAATTTATTTAGAAAATCAAAAATAAATCTAACACATTACTCTTTCAATATGTTTATCAAATTCCATGTTCAAATCGTCTCAAGAAATATATTAATAATATATTTCATAATTAAGTATTTAAATCTACAATCATTAAACATTTTCATAACATTAAACATTTAATTTGATTAGACCAAATTAAAATCTTAACATTTATCCCTCATTACTCACATCATTAAAGAAATATTCAAAATTGATAAATAATAATTGAAAAGATAGTTAAAAATTTAACCATAATCCACCAACTTCATCGTATCGTCTCTTCTCAATTCTCCTTTCTTCTTCTTTTATAGTATTAATTTCTTTTTACTATCATTCTAATATCTAACATCATTAATTTTCTCACATCTCAAACCCCCTCCCCACACACACACACATACTCATTTAAAATACTTAAAATAAAAACTTACTTTTAATTTTTCTTTTTCTTTTATTTATTCTTCTTTTATTTACTCTTTTTAAAGAATTGCTTTTACATTTTATTTATGTGGCGTCCTATATTTCTTTTCCCATTTTAACATACACTTTTACTTCTTCTTTTTTATTATACATATATATTTTTTGAATTCTTATTTTTACACTACAATTTTACTTTATATTTAGTATTAATATTTTTTCTTCTTTAACCCAACAATCTTATTTTCATTGAAAAAATATATTATGCACTTTCATTGTTTTCTTCTTTCAAATTAATTCCTCTTATTATTTACTATTAAGATTTTATTATTTAAACCATGTTAATAATTTTACCCAATCTTTTGGTTTTTAATTAAATTAAATTCAACTTTTTAATTAAATTAAATTTATCATTTAAATTATATTAATATTTTTTTAGCATTAAGAGGTGACACGTGGACGAGATTCTCTATGATCGAAGATATGAGGGAAATAAACTTTGTTTGGGGTTTACCACAAACAATCAAACAAAAGTCTATACTACTCTACAAAGTCTTCTCCTTCCCAAAAAAGCCAATGTCAAAGATCATCTCTTGTATAAAAAAGGAGGTAAGTAACCATGTCAAAATTTCATATTTCCAAGTGTTGTGAGCCCTCAACTCTAGGGGAAATTCTCGGGCCAAGAAAACCATTTCATTGAACTTAGGGGAATTGGAAATAAATGAGGGAGATCATATTGTCACGTCCACTAAGTCATCAAGGTATGGATAGGTCACATCATATCTCCATTAAATTTCACATGAAATCTCATCTAACCCATCAATTTCCTCGCAAGGGGGAGAGATATGGAAGGACACACTCTCATCATATGCGAGGAGAAACTCTAGTCCCATCGTCTAAATTCGAATTTATGGTTATTTGTTGTCAAGGTGGGAAAATGACACACATTTGGATTGGAGTGTGCAGTGTCTATGCAAACAAAATCGGATCATTTTCCACACTCCAAAAGTTTTATTTCTGGTTACTTTATCCTTAATTTGGCATAGGCCCCAGTGAAATTTGATTTAGGTCAAGCAATCATGGAACACAAAGATATTTTGGAACTCGGAAAAGCATTGAAAAGGAATGAGGAATATACCCAATCCAATTGAAGTTCTTTGTTCTCGGTTACATTAATAGTTCATGAGAATGAACATTATTGTGCCTCTCAGCATGTGACAATTATGAACCTATTAGTCCAACAATGACAGAGAAGAAGAAGAGGATGTCTATCAATTATGTACAAACAAAATTTAAAGAAGAAGAAAATATTCACCAACTAAAATAAACCATGGACATTGAGTGGCAGAATTCTCTCACATATAATGTGTTGATGTTTCAACATCGAACAGACATTCTCCCAAATTGGTCATGTTGATTTAACCAAGGGAGGATGATGCATTCACTCATTGTTAGGGTCCTAACCCACACATAGGTAGAACAATATATTCGGATGTAATAAAGGTCAATATTAATAAGGCCTTTCAATAAAACAGAATAAGGTGGATGTAAGAAGACCTAATAGAAGCTTCCGCTTCTAGAAGGATCTTCCTCTAGATGCTTCTTTTTAGTATAAATAGGATTCGAGGGTATGAGAACCCTAGCTTGGATATTATTGTAATAGAGCTCTTCTCAACTAGAGGTTGCCCCCTCGAAGAGGCCCGTGAACATTGCTTTCAAATTCAAAGTGTTATTTTTGTTATTGTACTCTTATCATTTCAGTGCTATTGTGGTGAATGTTCTGGTTATATTGTTGTTATTCTGCCATTTCTAGCATTTTATCCCTGTTCTGCATACATTTTATATCTGGTATATTACAAGTGGTATCAAAGCACTTTCCTCGGCAGAAAGTGTGGGTTAAATTTTTTTTCAGGGTAGAGACGTATTCTGGCATCTTTAAACTACAGAGATCTTTCGTTACACGCAAAAAATTGTGGTTGAGGGATTCATACATGCAGGAAATACAAGTGGTACTTGAGCACACATCCGTTGGCCACCCTTGTAACCCCTGTTGGTACCCCTTCGAGTGGTAGTGCATCAGACAACACATGTGTACGGATCGGCCTAGATTACCTGAAGCCCTCTTTAGATAAATCGATTGGCCGCCTAACTGCTATAGTGTCACCAAGAACAACACTCGGGAAGATACTCTCTAGTACCTGGGTAGTCGGGTAGTATAGTTAAGGGTACGGTCTATCCTCCTTAGTTAGTTCCCTGAGATATTGGGTTGAGTACTATTGTTGGACCCCGCATGTATATCAGAGAGCTATAGCATAGGGAAAAACCTTGTCTATATAACCCTTGAATACCTAACCCTTGGGGACAGAAACATAAACAAATTAAAACAGACAAGATTTATTGTCGCACAACTGTGTTCGGGTTGCCAAGTAAATACACATTTATTTCTGGTTAATCATTTGGGCATTTCCTCTCTACAGTATTCTTCAGACCGGAGTATAACTTCACAGGAAAGAATAAAAAAAAAACAATCTGGAAAATTTTTCACCATTATTTGAGACCTATTTCATTGGATTCATCTCTTCGCCCTTATCACATTCATCCATATCATTTTTCGGAAGAAAAAAAAATTTGACCCCGCCCGCTCCTTTTCAGTTCCCCCATACTCATGGCCCATACCCATAGCCAAGACTTGGAAGCTCGCTTCAACACCTTTTAATATGGTCTCATCGAAACCCAACAAGAAGTGAAACAACTTAGTGCCAATGTTTCAAACATCAATACAACCATCCAGTCCTCAATGAAGGAAATCAAACAAGACCCCACCACCCAGCTTGAATCAGTCTTTTTAGCACTCTGCACCAAATCGCATATCCCTACAGATAACCCTTCCTCTTCCTCACCTCCACATCCTGAAGGTGACCATTCCTCTCATTCCAATAACTTTCAAAACCATCACTTTCAACGTGACCTACACCTTCCGCGAGTGGATGTGACCAAATTTGATGGCTCGGACCCCACTGGTTGGGTAACACAAATGGAACATTATTTCTCTTTATATGGCATTACAGATGACTTGGCCAAACTCTGGTATGGTGTTCTCCATCTAGATCAAGAACAGTGGCAATGGTGGCAATGGATAAAAACTTCTCGTCAAGGGTATATTGCTTGGACACACTTTGTGGCAGAGCTTTATGAACGCTTTGACACTGACACCAACCATTTGGATCGGTTGACAAAGTTGAAACAATTAGGAATAGTGGAAGACTTTATAGCTACCTTTGAGCGCCTAGCTTTTAGAACAGAGGGCATGTCTGACGCCTTTTTCTGAGAGTGTTTTATTAGGAGCCTCAAGGATGAGATTTAGGCCCATGTCCTCATGGCTAGGCCTCAGAGTTGGGTGGAGGCTACTAAAAGAGATAAAGAAGCACAACAAGTGGTATCCTCTCAAAATTGAAAACCCTCCTTTATCCCTCGCCCTAAACCAGTAAATCCCACTACTCCCTCTACTCCACTAAAGATCCAAAAATTGACCAGGGCTGAAATGGTTGAACGCCAACTTAAAGGCCTTTGTTATAACTGTGATGACAAATATTTCCCGGGCCACAAGTGTAAAGAACAAAATCTTTTTATGGCCATCTTAGAGGATATTTCGAAAGAGGATATAGAAACTCCCCTTGTGTCTGAGTCACCTGAATCCACTGACATAACCCCTCCCTCAGACTCTCCCAAAGTAGAACCAGTCATTTCCCTCAATGATCTCACTAGCGTCTCTGCTCCCCAAACCCTCAAGCTAATCAGTTACATCAAGCATCGGAAGGTCATTATTCTGGTTGATAGTGGCAGCACCCATAATTTTATTCATCGTCGCATTGCCCAAGAAACTCATTTCTACATCCATGCCGTCAATAATTTCCAAATCATGATTGCTAATGGTGGTTCCATGAAATGCGGAGAGCATTGTGAAAATGTGCGTCTCCAAATTGGTGACTACCACCTAAAATCCCATATGTTTGCTATCGACATGGGAGGTTGTGACATTGTGTTGGGTGCAGACTGGCTAAGGAATTTGGGTCTCATTCTCAAGGATTTTAAAGACTTAACCATGCAATTGGACCAGGAGGGCCACCAATATAGGTTTCAAGGCATCATCGTCGGTTCACTTGAGATCATTAGTTCCCATTGCATCTAAAAGATGCTAAAAAAAGGTCATTCTGGTGTTATTGCCCAACTCCATGCCATACAAGCAACAGAGACACCCTCGGTCCCGCAAGACCTCCAAGCCATCCTTTCTAAACATTAATTGGTCTTTTCCACTCCCCAAGGACTCCCTCCTTCCCGTGGTGTTCATGATCATTCCATTCCCCTTGTACCCAGAAGCCTTCCTCCCAATATCCATCTGTATCGTCACCCCTTTTCCCAAAAAAATGAAATTGAGAAAATGGTCGAGGAACTCCTTAATGCAGGCGTTATCCGCCCTAGTACGAATGTAACACCCTATTTCCCCCAGTTTGTAAAAATAACTATACTGGCCAAGAACTATGGCAAACTCAAAGGTTTGTGAATGTTTGATTTGATGGACCTTTGTATAAAAGGTTCGAGAAATATAAATGATGTGTGAATATATGTTGCATGACTGCTGGGAGGGGGATGTGCTGAAACAAAGACCACGATGGCTGATGAAAGGTGGTGGAAGGGGCCGGGAGTGGCTGCGTTAACTTCCACCAAACCCAAAATCATATGGGTTTGTACGTGCTCGAAAACCAAGGCTTCTCTCTGGCCCTGAAATGAATATCACCAGGATGGTAGGTGGGGAGGCTCCTCATGAGTTAATGAGGGGATGGGGGGGGGTGAAATGCCCATCCGTAGAATCCCTCAGACCTGACCACTGCGGGGGAATTCGCACCACATGCAACCTTGCAGGACAAAGCAAGAAAGGAAGTGTGGGGAGAGGGCGTGCAACGGGGGATCGCAGAAGGAGAACCAGAGGAACTCCAAAAAAATACTGTGAGTCCTGAGCAGAGGAGAAGGAGAGTAACCTTCGTCCTTGACTTTCGAAGAGTGGGAAGTAAGAGACTGAGTCTCAAGCATTCTAGTCTAGCTCGAGGGTGGCTAGTGCTAAATCCGTTCGGAATCGCTAAGCCTACAGTTGGGTGGAAACGAGCACCCCTCTCAGCAGTTGCATCACACCCGGTGTTTTCCGATAAGTGTTATATCTTGTATCTTGAATTGAATATCCTGAAATGTATGCTCATGGTTTGTGAAATTATAGATGGTTTCTACATAGAAATACCTGCATGATGTATTGGTCAGAAACAGCAGTTACATGCGTATATTGGAATGACCACATTCAGTTTATATAGATATAGATATATGTATTTGAACGAATTCAGTTTTCAAGACTGTTCTCGAGAGATTTGTTTCCCTTATCTGTCTCACATGATGCCCTGGATAGATTTCCCCACAGGGACACCCTTTCGAGATCGTTCCCTTACATTCCAGAGCCGGGGTAAGTTCCTGGAAAGAACTACCGTCTTATTAAACCCTTGAGTTTGCTTTTACTTGTCACCAAATTTAATAAGCTCAGCGATTTAAGAAGACCTTTCAGTATGGTCTTCGAACCTGGTGAAAGTTACCCAAGAACCCGAAGGAGGATTTCTATGGATTAAGTCTTAAAACCCTGCACGAGGGATAGTGGTTCTCTCAGATCTCCATATTTTGGTGTTTCGGTACCCGGAATACCCAAGGGCGAGTTCCCTTGCACTCGCAAGTCCCGAAACCCCGACCTGCGAAATCCTGAAATGGCTTAGCGCATATAGATTCGGTATTTCGGCATTTAGGTACCCGGGATTCCCAAGGGTCATTTTTTCCTTATATTCACACCTCACGAAATCCCGGTTTGCGAAATCTCGATATAAGCTTAGCAATATATATACATGTTCCAGAATTTTGGCTCCCGGGAAACCCAGATGCGAGACCTCTTGTCATCGCACATCGCGAATTCCCAACTTCCGAAACACCGAAATGGTATAGCGTGGTTAGAGTTTGGTGTTTCGGCGTTTTGGCACCTAGGATACCCAAGGGCAAGTTTCCTTGCATTCACATGTCGTGAAATCCTGACTTGCGAAACCCCGAAACGAGCTTAGCGTATATATATATATATATGAACTTCGGAGTTTCAGCTCCCGGGAAACCCAGATGTGAGACCTCTTGTCATCGCACATCGCGAAATCCCGACTTGTGAAACCCTGAAGTGAGTTTAGAGGATATACGTTTCGGTGTTTCGGCACCCGAGATATCTAAGGGAAAGTCTCTTGTACTCGCCAGTCGCGAAATCTCGACTTGTGAAACTCTGAAACGAGCTTAGCGTATATATATATATATGAACTTCGGAGTTTCATCTCTCGAGAAACCTAGATGCGAGACCTGTTGTCATCGCACATCATGAAATCCCGACTTGCAAAACCCCGAAATGAGTTTAGAGGATATATGTTTCGGTGTTTCAACACCTGGGATATCTAAGGGCAAGTCTCTTGTACTCGCCAGTCCCGAAATCCTGACTTGCGAGACCCCGAAATGATAATAGAGCGGATGAGATACGGTGTTTCGGTGTTTCGGCACCCGGGATATCCAAGGGCAAGTCTCTTGTACTCACCAGTCCCAAAATCTCGACTTGCGAGACCCCGAAATGATAATAGCGCGGATGAGATACGACGTTTCGGTGTTTTGGCACCCAGGATATCCAAGGGCAAGTCTCTTGTACTCACCAGTCTTGAAATCCCGACTTGCGAAACCCCGAAATGACATGGTGTATCTAGAGTTTGGATGTTTCGATGTTTCGGCACCCAGGAAACCCAAAGGGTCAATTCCCTTGTACTCACCGGTTGCGAAGTCCTGACTTGTGAAACCCCAAAATAATAATAGCGCGGATAAGTCTTGATGTCTCAGTATTTCGGCACCTGAGATATCTAGAAGTAAGTCCCTGGTACACGCCAGTCCCAAATTCATGACTTGTGAAATCCCGATACGACTTAGCGCATGTAGATTCGGTTTTTGGTGTTTCGGCACCTGAAAAACTAAAGGGTATGAACCCCTCGTCCTCTTCTACTGCGAAAACATGGTACGTGAAACTCCGAAAGGTGGGATGCTAGGTTTTAATCCGAGGCATTGTTAGATGTGACAAATTGTTGGTCCCTTTTGGATTTCGACACTTTGAGAGACAAGAGAGCAGGGGAACACATGCATCGTGATTTCTTGAATCGCGAAAGCCAAAAGCATCTCTCCGGTAAGGCATGTGGTCATAGCTAGCGATCACATGAGTAAGGATAAGGGATGGTAGGTTCTGCATCAGGCCCCATAGGAATTTGGGGATTCTGTTCCTCAATGAAAAGAAGGAAAAAGCCGAAAAATATTAGTTCCCGTAGTGGGTGTGTTACAAATTGGTATCAGAGCATGGTTACAACACTTGGCCTGCTTGGGATCATGAACGGATTGCGCAGAAACTCCATTCGGAGTACCGTTAAAAGGAGTAACTCTTTATCTTGACCCCCTCAATTAAAAGTTGAAGTTAAGAATGAAAACTCCTATTGTGTGTGTGCATGTGAAAAATATGAATTATGTATAGGTCATAAATGAATATAAATATTGACTAACAACCAACATTTTTCTTTTGCACACAAGAGGAAGATCAACCGCGGGAAATTACAAACGTATAGAATGGTGACTCACCATGAAGTGGGGGAGGGCTCCCACAATAGAGACGAAGAGTCTGACGAAAGGAGGGTGGTAGGGACCCCTCCAGATCTAGCTGAGACTGTGAGGAGCCTCATGGTCGAATTGCAGAGCTGCAAGGCTGACAACAAGAGAATGATAAAAGAGCAAGAGAAGCAAACGAAAATTAATGCAGTTTTACTGCAGAGCTTATCTGACATACAAAGTCAATTGCAACATGAACCTGAGATATAGAAACGTGGTCCTATCAGTGGCCACACTGAGAGGATCACCTCGAGAAAGTTCCACCCCAGAGATAAGGGACAAGCGTCGGATGATTCCTCTGGAAACGAAGTTGGCGACTCGGAGGGATCTTCTAGCAGCAGAACTAGCTCTCATTCCCGAAGAAAACGAAGGAAGTGAAAACTTTTCAAGAATCATAATCTCGAAGAGTTCAAGAAGGCCAAACCACCCTCCTTCGACGATGAAATAAAGAAAGGAGAGGAAGCGGAGGCCTGGCTGCTTGGACTAAAGAAGTATTTCAAAGTCCATGACTTCTCAGAAAACTTGAAGGCCCGAGTAGCCACCTTCAAATTGAATGGAAAAGCTTCCATTTGGTGGGAAGACCTTAAAAATGTAAAAGGGATTCATGAAGAAGACCTGTCTTGGGAACAGTTTGAGAAATACTTCAGGAAGAAATATCTGTCAGAAAAATACTTCGACAAAAAGGCTAAAGAATTCTATGAACTCAAGCTGGGGAAACTCACCATAGAGGAATATGTTAGTATATTCCTCGAGTTGCTGAGGTATGTACCCTACATAAAAGAAGAAAAGGCAAACGTGCAATGATTCATCAGTGGACTACCTAAGGACTATCAGAACATGATTGAATTTGACGAACCAAAGACCCTAGAAGATACTATCTGAAAGGCAAGATATTGTTATGAACATCTTGGGCCTCGGACAGGACCTCGCAAAGGCTGGAAGCAGAAGAATAGTTCAGTATTCCAGAAAAAGGGGTTTAAATCCCTAAGATTTAAGGACTATAAAAGGAACTCAAGGATGAGCTTCCCAGCCCGAAGCGTACACCAACAGAACTTTCCCTCCTTGAGCGTAAATAAACTTTCTAGATCTTCCCCAGTAAAGACTGATAACCCAAAGAGAGAACCTTTGAAATGTTGGGGTTGTGGAGAAGAACATTTACTGAGGGACTGTCTGCACCGACAATAGAACAGTCGAAGAATTTACAATGTTCAAGAAGCTACCACCTGTTGGGACTCAGAAATGTCGTATTTTCATCCACCTTTCCCTTCACTATTCCTTACATTTCATCGCCCAATTAAACCTTCATCATACCATTTTCATAAATACATTTGGGTTTCACATAATTATTTTCCACTTTATTCATTTT
>ML785614.1:54042-67428 GCA_009831015.1 Picea engelmannii | reverse complement strand
TGATTTGAGATTGATATATTGTATGAGCTCATTGTGTTAACTCTTCACATGTTGTATTTCCCTTAGGCAATTTCATGCTTTCCTAGTTAGTGTTTCAATGCTTTCTTAGATCAGTTGATTTCAGCAACATAGATTAGATTAGACTAGTTCTACTTCAGTCCTGCATATACAGTGTGTGTGCTTCGTCAGTCTACGTACCCCGGGTTGACAATTAAATAGTTGGGCAAGTACTATAACGACATATATTTCGCCTAACACCACCATCAATAACGTGGCCATGAGTGTACCACAAATTTATGCAACCTTGGATAATAACCAAGCTGACCACCAAGCTTCAGTGGTGGAAATCGAAGGTATGATCACCAACCATCTAGTGTCTATTCTGATTGACCCTGGTTCAAATATGAGTTATATAGCCCCTAAGGCTGTGGATAAATGTAAACTATAGCCACATAAAAACACCAAGCCATGGTTGGTACAGTTAGCCACTGGCACCAAAAGAAGGGTAGCGGAGGTCATACCAGCCTACCAATTCATTATGGGAAAATTCCCCACCCAAGAAACCCTTAACATATTACCCGTGGGATCGTATGATCTATTGATTGGTATGGACTGGCTAGCCACCCATAAATCCAAATTGGACGGTTACCATAAAACCTTGGGATGTGTAAGCGAAGAAGGAAGAAAAATAACCCTTCAAGGAATCCAAAAACCTGTCTCGGTGAGACAAATATCAGCACTTCAAATGATAAAATATTGCAGAAAAGGATGTCCACTTTATGCAATACAGGTGTTGAAAACAATTGAAGGCGACAAACCAAGCCTCGAATACCACCCCACACTGAGAGAATACAGAGATGTATTTCCAGATGAGGAACCGGGTTTACCTCCGAGAAGGGACATCGACTTCTCAATAGAACTTGCACCAGGAGCGGTGCCAATGTCTAGGACACCCTACAGGTTGAGCACACCTGAGCTAGTTGAACTTAAATTACAACTGAAAGAAATGATGGATAGAGGCTATATCCGACGCAGCGTGTCTCCATGGGGAGCACCAGTCTTGTTTGTGAAAAAGAAAGATGGTACCCTTCGACTGTGCATAGATTATAGACAACTCAATAAGGTAACCATAAAGAACACGTACCCCTTACCCAGGATCGATGACTTGTTCGATCAATTGGGAGGTGCCTCTATCTTCTCAAAGATTGACTTGAGATCGGGATATCATCAATTCTGAATCAAGGGTGAAGACATCCACAAAAATGCCTTCAAGACGAGATATGGTCACTACGAGTTCGTGGTAGTACCATTCGGATTGACCAATGCCTCTGCCACTTTTATGTTCTTGATGAACAATGTGCTCAGAAAATTCCTAGACAAATTTGTGTTCATTTTTATTGACAACATATTAATTTACTCCAAGAATAGAGAGGAACATGAGGAACGCCTTAGGCTTGTGCTTCAAGTGCTAAGAGAACATCATCTCTATGCCAAATTTAGCAAGTGTGACTTTTTCCATAAGCAAATACATTACTTGGGCCATGTCCTATCTGAAGAAGGGATAGCAGTAGACCTTGATAAGATCAGGTCTATCATGGAATGGCCTACCCCAAAGGACGTTTTGGATATCAGATCCTTTATGGGCTTGGCAGGATACTATAGGAGATTTATAAAAGGATTCTCCAAGATTGGGAGTCTAATCACTACCCTCCAGAAGAAGGGGACAAAATTCACGTGGACACAAAAATGTGAAGAAAAATTTCAAACCCTGAAACATATACTAACCCACGCACCCATGCTAAAGATCGTCGACCCCGAAGTTGATTTCCTCGTGTGCACAGATGCTTGTAAAAAAGGTCTCGGAGGAGTCCTTATGCAAGGAGGAAGTGTAATCTGTTGTGAATCCCGAAAATTGAATGAGCACGAAGTCAACTATGTGACCCGTGATCTAAAGCTAGCCACCATAGTGCACGCCTTGAAAATGTGGAGGAATTACCTCTTGGGAAGAAAATTTGTACTTATGACAGACCAATGTGGATTGCAATATCTATTCGACCAACCAAAGCTCAATGCCAGACAAGCTAGGTGGATGGCCCTCCTCAGCGAATTTGATTTTGAAATCAAACATATTAAGGGAAAGGAAAATAGGGTGGCCGATGCCCTTAGCAGAAGCATGAAAACAATTCACCTGACAACGGTAAGCACCTGCAAGACGGATGTCAAGGAAAGAATAAAAAATGCACAAGAGACAGACACATACTTCCAGACCGTGACCTCGTACCCAGAGCAAGAACCCACAGGGATAAAATATGAAGGCTACCAGATGATGGAAGGAGGTCTTCTCACTTACAGAAATAGATTGTATATCCCAGATTGTGACGACTTGAAGAGGTTCATAATGGATGAACTGTACAAAAGACCCTACACTGGTCATCCAAGATACTAGAAGATGATCATGGCCACCAGGAAACAATTCTATTGACCTGGATTGAATAAAGACATAGCTGAGTACTTAGCCAAATGCATAGAATGCCAACAGGTAAAAGCAGAACACCGACACCCAGCAGGATTATTACAACCTCTACCAATCCCAGAATGGAAATGGGAAACTATCTCCATGGATTTCATCACCGGATTACCAACCTCGACCAAACAGAATGACACCATCATGGTAGTGGTGGATAAATTGAGCAAGTCCGCTCATTTTATCCCCATCAAGTCAACTTGTAAGGCAATAGACATCGCCAATGTATTCATGAAGGAGATATTTAGACTGCATGGTATACCAAAAGAGATCGTGTCTGACATAGATACAAAATTTACTTCCAACTTTTGGAAATCACTGATGGTTAGTGTTAGCAACATTTCTTGCCTCGGGCCTAATAGCGTTCAGATCTACAAGTGGCATGAAAAGCACTTGAACGCGGCACATAGAAGAAGTCTTTTTCGAACTTAAAATCAAGCGAGCGGGCATTGCATTCTTCAGCAGAAAGCATCCAGCGACAGAGCAGAACAGCGGTTGATGGGAAATCGTAGATTAACCGAGTCGCGCCAAGTATAGCGCAAAAATGTTTTCAAGGGGAATCAATCGCGATCAGTATAAGCGCAACAGTGTTCTTCGAACTCGGGGTTCGTGAGTTCAAAGGGGCGGACCATGTCTTTTGGTTGCGCGAGATTGCGAATTACGAAAAGTGCCCGGAGGGGGTCAACCTGCGCTGACCATCGCGTCTCGGGACTTCGCGAGGGGAGGATGCCAAAGTTCGATACTCCAACTCACGAAGCCGCGAGTTGCGAGAGGTGTTAGTACTTGGGCCCTAGCCAACGGTTACATGTGAAGAGCGCTGACCAAGAAGGTGCCTAGTTCGTATCGCTATCTCGAGGATCCAAGGGTATTCGACCCGCGAACTCGCGAATCACAAAGTTAAAAGAGATTTTAATGATGGGCCCACGGTATCGCCGAGAAGGCTTCGGGTCGTCTGATCAAAAGAAGAATACGTGATGTGCAATTAGGTTCTATCGCCCCTTCGCGTATCGCGATTTCGAAACGCAAGGGATAGCCCCATCATCCCCCGATGCGCGAAGTGACGAGAGCGTCCAAGACCTGGGGCCCACAGCATTGGCGAGAGAATTCAGAGCCGTCGGATCCAGAGGGACGCGTGGCACCAGATTAATCCTTCTCGGCATTTCGCTCATCGCGATTACAAGAAGCAAGGATTAACTCTTTCCATTCGCGAATGTCGAAAGCGCTTTGGGAATAAGCACGGGATCACAACCCATAGTCACTTGGGAAAGAAAGGAATTGTGCTAAAAGGGTCTAGAGGCGCCAAGTCCAGTCGTCGAAAGTATTGTCTCGATCTCCAGGTACCATCCGATACGATCCCTCTCCCGGCCTTCGCTTGGAGTAAATAAAGGCGAGAAGGGGTAGGTGAAACCTCTCCTCATACATTAAGTGTAAGGTATGGAAGGTCTGGCAAGCGGTCTGCTCGAGAGGGTCCTGTGTACCCAGTTCTTCAAAGAAGCCATGTCGAGTCCTCAACTAGCCAGAGGAGGTCTGCACACGCTAAATCAGCATTTACTGGCTCCGCTACTCCCCCTGTAGGAGCCATGCGCAGTTAAGGAGGAGTCTGACAGAGAAATCCCGCCCGCTTTTGGCTGAAGGGACACTAAGCTTCAGATGATCGCACGCGCCTCTGTGAGGCAATTTTATCTGAGTATATAAGCTCAGTCTTTGTAATTTGTAAGGCATCGATGGTTAAGCAGAGCTCCTGGTTGTAAATTTTTAACGAAGCACTGATAGCCTGGTTATGTATGGACTTTTGAGACTTCTTGCCTTATGAATGCCAATTTCTTTCATGTCTTTGTTTACACTGTGTTAGAGCAACTCGGAATTGGAGGATCCAGTCGAGCTGTAGCTATTATAGGATGATGTTGTAATAGATCACTGTAATAGTTGCGCTGTCTCTAATCAGTTCTTGTGATTTTCCCAACACTGAGTGACTTGGAATTGGAGGATCCAGTCAAGTCCCCTTTCAGTTTCTTGAGACCTTGAACCAAGCGGATCTTGCATTCAGAGTCTTTCTCCTGCAAACTGCCGAAAGCCTGTTGCCCAAAGTTGTTTGTTCGCCTTTCTTACTAAGTCTTTCACCTGTTCATCTTGTAATCAACCCACTGGCTGAAGTTAGGTCGAGACCTCCTTTGTTACTTATGCACCAGACCCAATCCCTGAGTTAGAGTAATATCTCCTCGAGTCTTTATCTCCATTTGATCACCCCTTTACAAATAAATCGTGACATTAAACTAATGGGTGTCAGGCTCTGCTCCTGCAAGCAATCCAGGAGTGACTTCCAATGCTAACAGTTGGTTTGGAGACCAAGTTACTATTTAGCACAGCCTATAACCCTCAAACCGATGGACAGACGGACAGGGTGAATCAAATATTAGAAGGCATGCTCAGGATGCATGTAATGCATCAACCCAAAAAGTGGGAAGACTACCTGCCACTAGTGGAATTCGCCTACAACAACAGCTACCAAGAATCCCTGAAGACGATCCCTTTCGAAGTCCTCTATGGTAGGCCATGCAATACTCCAGTCAGTTGGAGTAATCCCGTAAACAGAGTTACTATTGGACCCGACATGTTGAAAGAAATGGAACAACAAGTGATTCAGATAAAACAAAATCTAAAGGTCGCTCAGAATCGACAGAAAAGCTACGCCGACCAAAAGAGAACGCCAAGAGAGTTCAAGGCAGGAGACCACGTATACCTCAGAGTTAGGCCCAGGAAGAGTTCCCTAAATATGGGAGCATGTGCCAGGTTGGCACCTCGATATTGTGGACCCTTTGAAGTTCTAGATAGAGTGGGACCTATAGCCTATAGGCTAGCACTTCCTCCCACAGTAAAAGCACATAATGTTTTCCATGTTTCATTATTGAAGAAATATGTACATGATTCTAATCATATAATTGACTGGTCTGTGATCCAAGTGGAACCGGAGGGAGAATTCCTACCAGAACCTCAATGCATACTGGACAAAAAGGAAACCCCGCTCAGGAACCGAACCATTGCACAGGTCAAGGTGCAGTGGAAACATTTTGGCCCAGATGAGGCTACAAGGGAAATGGAGGATGCCATGAAACAGGCATATCTGATTTTGTTTTCCTCTGTACATACATGTCATATTGAGAGATAGAACATCGAGGACGATGTCCCTTTAAGGGAGAAGGAATTGTAACACCCTGTTTCCCCCAGTTTGTAAAAATAACTATACTAGCCAAGAACTATGGAAAACTCAAAGGTTTGTGAATGTTTGATTTGACGGACCTTTGTATAAAAGGTTCTAGAAATATAAATGATGTGTGAATATATGTTGCATGACTGTTGGGAGGGGGATGTACTGAAACAAATATCATGATGGCCGATGAAGGGTGGTGGAAGGGGCCAGGAGTGGTTGCCTTAACTTCCACCAAACCCAAAATTGTACGGTTTTGTACGGGCTCGAAAACCAACGCTGCTCTTTGGCCTTGGAATGAATTACTTTCCAGGATGGTAGGTGGGGAGGCTCCTCATGAGTTAATGAGGGGATGGGGGGGGTGAACCGCCCATCCATAGAAGCCTTCAGACCTGACCACTGTGGGGGAATTCATGCCACACACAACCTTGCAGGACAAAGCAAGAAAAGAAGTGTGGGGAGAGGACATGCAATGGGGGATTGTAGAAGGAGAACCAGAGGAACTCCAGAAAAATACTGTGAGTCCTTAGCAGAGGAGAAGGAGATTAACCTTCGTCCTTGACTTCCGAAGAGCAAGAAGTAAGAGACTGAGTCTCAAGCATCGTGGTCTAGCTCGAGGGTGGCTAGTGGTAAATCCGTTCAGAATCACTAAGCCTATGGTTGGGTGGAAACGAGCACCCCTCTCAGCAGTTGCATCACACCCGGTGTTTTTCAATAAGTGTTATATCATGTATCTTGAATTAAATATCCCAAAATGTATGCTCATGGTTTGTGAAATTATAGATGGTTTCTGCATAGAAATACCTGCATGATGTATTGGTCGGAAATAATGGTTACATGCATATATTGGAATGACCACATTCGGTTTATATAGATATAGATATATGTATTTGAACGAATTTAGTTTTCAAGTCTGTTCTCAGGAGATTTGTTTCCCTTATTTGTCTCACATGATGCCCTGGATAGATTTCCCCACAGGGACACCCTTTCAGGATCGTTCCCTTATATTCCAGAGCCAGGGTAAGTTCTTGGAAAGAACTACCGTCTTAGTAAACCCTTGAATTTGCTTTTACTTGTCACCGAAGTTAATAAGCTCGGTGATTTAAGAAGACCTTTCAGTATGGTCTTCGAACTTGGTGAAAGTTACTCGAGAACCCAAAGGAGGATTTCTATGGCTTAAGTCTTAAAACCATGCACGAGGGAGAGTGGTTCTCTTAAATCTCGATATTTCGATGTTTCGGTACCCAGAATACCCAAGGGCGAGTTCCCTTGCACTCGCAAGTCATGAAACCCCGACTTGTGAAATCCCAAAATGGCTTAGATTCGGTGTTTTAGTGTTTCGGTACCCATGATTCCCAAGGGTCAATTTTTCCTTATATTCACACCTCACGAAATCTTGGTTCGTGAAATCTCGATATAAGCTTAGCAATATATATATATATATATATATATATATATATATATATATATAGGTTCTGAAATTTCGGCTCCCGAGAAACCCAGATGTGAGACCTCTTGTCATCGCACATCGTGAAATCCTGACTTGCGAAACCCCGAAATGGTATAGCGTTGTTAGAGTTTGGTGTTTCGGCGTTTCGACACCCGAGATACCCAAGTGCAAGTTTCCTTGTATTTGCATGTCGCGAAATCCCGACTTACGAAACCCTGAAATGAGCTTAGCATATATATATATGAACTTCGGAGTTTCGGCTCTTGGGAAACCCAGATGTGAGACCTCTTGTCATCGCACATCGCGAAATCCCGACTTGCGAAACCCCGAAGTGATTTTAGAGGATATATGTTTCGGTGTTTTATCACTCGGGATATCTAAGGGCAAGTCTCTTGTACTCGACAGACGCGAAATCCCAACTTGCGAAACCCCGAAACGAGCTTAGCGTATATATATATATATGAACTTCAGAGTTTCGGCTCCCGGGAAACCCAGATGTGAGACCTCTTGTCATCGCACATCGTGAAATCCTGACTTGCGAAACCCCGAAGTGAGTTTAGAGGATATATGTTTCAGTGTTTCGGCACCCGGGATATCTAAGGGCAAGTCTCTTGTACTCGCTAGTCTCGAAATCCCAACTTGAGAGACCCCGAAATGACAATAGCGTGGATGAGATATGGTGTTTCGGTGTTTCGGCACCCAGGATATCCAAGGGCAAGTCTCTTGTACTCGCCAGTCCCGAAATCCCAACTTGCAAGGCCCCAAAATGATAATAGCGCGGATGAGATATGACATTTCGGTGTTTCAGCACCCGAGATATCCAAGGGCAAGTCTCTTGTACTCGCCAGTCCCGAAATCCCGACTTGCGAAACCCCGAAATGACATAGTGTGTCTAGAGTTTGGATGTTTCGGTGTTTCGGCACCCGGGAAACCCAAAGGGTCAGTTCCCTTGTACTCGTCGGTCGCGAAGTCCCGACTTGCAAAACCCCAAAATAATAATAGCGCAGATAAGTCTTGATGTCTCGGTATTTCGGCACCCGAGATATCTAGAAGCAAGTCCCTGGTACACACCACTCCCGAATTCCCGACTTGTGAAATCCCGATACGGCTTAGCGCATGTAGATTCGGTTTTTGGTGTTTCGGCACCCGGAAAACCAAAGGGTATGAACCCCTCGTCCTCTTCTATCGTGAAAACCCAGTACAAGAAACTCCAAAAGGTGGGATGTTAGGTTTTAATCTGAGGCATTGTTAGATGTGACAAACTGTTGGTCCCTTTCGGATTTCGGCACTTTGAGAGACAAGAGAGCAGGGGAACACATGCATTGCGATTTCCCAAATCACAAAAGCCGGAAGCACCTTTCTGGTAAGGCCTGTGGTCATAGCCAGCGATCACATGGGTAAGGATAAGGGATGGTAGGGTCTGCATCAGGCCCCATAGGAATTCGGGGATTCTGTTCCTCGGTGAAAAGAAGGAAAAAGCCGAAAAATATTAGTTCCCATAGTGGGTGTGTTACAACGAACCCCTACTCTTCTCATGTGGTCATGGTCCTAAAGAAAGAAGGTTCTTGGTGAATGTGTGATGACTTCTGTGCCCTCAACAAACTTACCATCAAAGACAAATTCCCCATTCCTGTCATTGATGACCTCCTGGATAAATTGAGTGGCGCCCAATTCTTCACTAAACTGGATCTTCGTTCAGGCTACCACCAGATATGTATGAAAGAGGCAGACATTCCTAAGACTACCTTTAGAACTCATGAGGGCCACTATGAGTTTTTGGTCATGACCTTTGGCTTGTGTAATGCCCCCTCCACCTTCCAAAGCCTCATGAATCATGTCTTTCGTCCTTTTCTTTGCCATTTTGTCTTAGTTTTCTTTGATGATCTCCTCATCTATAGAAAAACCTGGATAGACCATCTTTCTCATGTGGATCGAGTTCTCCATCTACTCTCTCAGCACCAACTTTTCCTGAAACAGTCTAAATGTGCTTTTAGCGCCTCAAAAGTAGAATACTTGGGTCATCTGGTTGGCAAGGATGGCGTCAGGGTGGATCCTAAAAAGATTGAAGCTATGCAAGACTGGCCTCACCCAAAGACTCTTAAGAGCTTGCGTGGATTTCTGGGCTTAACAGGGTATTATCGCAAGTTTGTTAAGAATTATGGAAAGATTGCAGCACCTCTCACTGCTCTCCTAAAAAAGAACTCTTTCACTTGGACTCCATCCGCTGCTCAATATTTTCACACCTTGAAGATGGCCATGTGCACCACTCCAGTCCTCGCCCTTCCCAATTTCACAAAGACTTTTGTGTTGGAATGTGATGCCTCAAGGAAAGGAATTGGTGTTGTCCTTATGCAAGAGGGTTGACCTTTGGCCTTTACCAGCAAGCAACTATCTGAAAGAAATCTGGGCAAATCCATCTATGAAAAGGAAATGTTGTCTATTATGCATGTCGTTTATCTGTGGCACCCTTATCTATTGGGGCAACATTTCCAAATTAAGACAGATCCTCAAAGCCTCAAGTATTTTCTGGAACAACGCATTTCCTCCCCAGAACAACAAAAATGGGTGACTAAACTCTTTGGATATGATTATGAGATAATTTACAAGAAAGGCAAAGACAATGTGGTTGTGGATGCACTTTCCCGCAAATATGAATATGAAGGATCCATTTTTTCTCTTTCATTCATTGTTCCAGATTGGCTCCAAGCCATTCGCCAGGAATGGCTAGAAGATCCCAAAAGTTCGTAGTTGATCCAACAATTGTATTTCAATGCTCCAGCTTCCCCAGGGTACTCTTGATTCCATGATGAACTTCGATACAAAGGTCGTTTGTATTTAAGTAAACAATCAAAGCTTAAATCCACGGTATTTTCTGAGCTTCGTGCTACACCCACAAAAGGGCACTCCGGGTTCACCAAAACCTACGACAGGTTCAAACATTCCTTTTTCTAGGATGGTATGAAACAGGACATTCATAATTTTTTCGCTGAATGTGATGTATGTCAACGCAACAAGGGAGAAACAGTCAAATCTCTGGGCACACTACAACCGCTCCCGATTCCACCTGCTATTTGGAAGGATATCTCTATGGATTTTATTACCGGCTTACCCAAATCGGGAAATAAATCAGTCATCATGGTGGTTGTTGATCGCCTTTCCAAGTATGCTCATTTCTACACTCTTCAACACCCATTTACAACATCCACGGTGGCTCAAATTTTCATAGATCAGGTCTTCAAGATTCATGGCATGCCGCACTCTATTGTTTCTTATCGTGACCCAACTTTCACAAGCAATTTTTGGCAAGAATTGTTCAAGATACAAGGCACCGAATTGCATCTCAGCACAGCTTATCATCCCCAGACTGATGGGCAAACGAAAGTTGTCAACAAGTGATTGGAAACATATTTGAGGTGTTTTGCCTCGGAAAAGCAAAATCAGTGGGCTCAATGGTTACCCCTAGCTGAATGGTGGTACAACACTTCATACCATACAACTACATGCATGACTCCTTTTGAAGCAGTATATGGACAGAAGCCACCTTCAGTTCTCTCATACTTACTAGGTGCCTCGAAGGTCCAGGTGGTTGACCTAACACTTAAAGCTCGAGAGGCTATTCTTCGTACACTCAAAGAGAATTTGGTCATGGCACAGAATTGCATGAAGAAACAAGCAAATCAAGGTCGCTCTGAATGTCAATTTGCATAAGGGGATCAGGTGTTTATTTGACTACAACCTTACAAGCAAACTTCCCTCAAGGTCGAGCATTGTCATAAGATAGCACCCAAATTTTATGGTTCTTATACCATTCTCAAGTGTGTGGGACAAGTAGCCTATCAGTTAGCTTTGCCCAGCCATTCGAAGCTACATCTTGTTTTTCATGTTTCATGCTTAAAGAAGGTGATTGGAGCTAAGTGCCAAATTCAAACCAACCTTCCAGAGTTAGCTAAAGAAGGATCCATTTGGATACAGCTAGAAGCAATTTTGGACCGGTGTGAGCATCGCCTACGTTAGAGAACCATCATGGAAGTGCTAGTCCAGTGGAAAGATACAACTCCAGCAGATGCCACTTGGGAACCGGCTACCATTATGCAACAATTTCCTCATCTCAAGCCTTGAGGACAAGGCTATTTTTAAGGGGGCGAACATGTTAGGGTCCTAACCCACACATAGGTAGAACAATATATTCGGATGTAATAAAGGTCAATATTAATAAGGCCTTTCAATAAAATAGAATAAGGTGGATGTAAGAAGACCTAATAGAAGCTTCTGCTTCTAGAAGGATCTTCCTCTAAATGCTTCTTTTTAGTATAAATAGGAGTCGAGGGTATGAGAACCCCAGCTTGGATTTTATTGTAATAGAGCTCTGCTCAACTGGAGGTTTCCCCCTCAAAGAGGCCCATGAACATTGTTTTCAGATTCAAAGTGCTATTTCTGTTATTGTTCTCTTATCATTTCAGTGCTATTGTGGTGAATGTTCTGGTTATATTGCTGTTATTCTACCATTTCTAGCATTTTATTTATGTTATGCATACATTTTATATCTGGTATATTACACTCATGGGGCTATGCTAGTGGTGAATGTCCCACGATGTTGATGGTTCTCCAGTTAGCAGCATCAGACAGACAATCTCCCAGATTGGTCATGCTAACTTGACCAAGGAAGAATCATAGATTCACTCACAGGGCTTTTCTAATGGTGAATGGACAAGGCGTAGTCTTTCTCCTCACGAGGAATGGATAGACTCAAGGTGCTCTCACATTTTCTGCTCTAGGATGGAGTGATTTATATTAATTAGAGGTGCATGTGAGGAGATGATACATCAACATCAATATAATATACAAATAATATATTTATAATATAACTTATAAATATAAATAATCAATAATTAATAGTTAACTAATTAATGAAAAGACATGTCCATTAATGAAAGGGAACTCCGCCCAAGTATATATATCGGGCCCCTCCATTGTAATATACCATCTCATATCATCTCATATAATATTTACTTACAAAAACCTCTCATCGAGTCCACTAAGTCTTGTTGAGATTTTCAATGTGTAATTATTCTATGATAACAATAGCATTTAAATAATAAGGCAATAATTATCATATCTGAAAATCATAAAATTTAACATGGTATCAGAGCTTCGTGAGTAAATGAGTCATTTCTGAAGCTAGTTAAAAGATTTCAATGCCAAATCTGGTAGATCTTCTTCAGATATTTTAGTTTTTGCAATTGTACAGTCGTGGTTGTGAGTGACCTATGCACACAGAGCGACCACATTCCCTTTGGTCATGATTTTCCAAATTACAGGGAGTGATCACCTTAAGGATTGTATCTTGGATCTAGTACATTCAAATGTATGTGGACCTATGATAGTTGCATATTTGGGTGGACTCATGTACTATGTGATATTCATTGATGATTTCTTCCGAAAGACATGGATCTTCTTCATGAAGACCAAGGATGAGGTCTTTATCAGATTCCAGAAGTTCAGGGCTCGGGTAGATGTTGGATTACTAAGAGGGGGGGTGAATCAGTAATAACGTAATTATAATCCTTTTTCTTCAAATGTTATATCAATGTATAATTATTATCCAATAATGAGCAGTAATAAATAAACAATCACACACATACACAGTACACCAGTGTTTTACGTGGAAACCCAAATCGGGAGAAAACCACGGAATGTTTTCTCTTATATGTCTTGAAGAATTACATTCATTGGAAGCACCAACTTCCTTTTTTTTCCAGCTACAACTGGAAGGAGGCTCCAACCCCCTAGTTTCTCAGGCTACAACCTAAGGGAAGCTCCAAATCCCCAAATCTTTGGCTACAACCAAAATGAGGCTACAACCCCCAATGTTCTCCGGCTACAACCGGAAGGTGGCTAAAACCACCTGTCTTTGCCCTGACCTGCCACCATGAAGTAGAAGTAGAATGATGGAACCACTGTCACACTATCACTGTGAGATATATCGTTGTAAACCTGTACCAATAAATCTGAACCATGCATCAACCTATACCATAAACAAGTGTATCAACCATGCATCAACCTATACCATAAACAAGTGCATCAACCATGCACCAACCTGTAATCAACATGTACCATAAACAAGTGCATCCAACCATGTGCCAAGTATGTACCAATCATGTGTCAACTACTCATCAACTATGACTCATCAATATGTACCAACATCAT
>ML785614.1:9219-43620 GCA_009831015.1 Picea engelmannii | reverse complement strand
GATTACTTGTGATTCTTTAGAATTTTGTTTATGTGCTCGAAAAGCATTAAGAGAAGCTTTCCAAGATCACCATACTTTTGTTGAGTTAAGAGGTTAGGAAGGTTGGTAGTGTGATCAATATTTTGAAAATGAGATCTAATATGCGTATAGGCTGGACAATCTAAGATAAAGTGCTTTTCATCTTCAACCTTCTTAGTGTCATAAAGGTGACACACTCTTTCATCCCATGGCATTTTAGGACAACGCCCAGTTTCACTATGGAGCTCGTGAGAATATAATGTATAAATATAAATAATTAATAACAAATTAATTAATGAAAATACATGTCCATTAATGAAAGGGAACTCCACCCAAGCATATATATTAGGGCCCTCCATTGTAATATACCATCTCATATAATATTTACTTACAACAACTTCTCATCAAGTCCACTAAGTCTTGTTGAGATTTTCAATGTGTAATTATTCTATGATAACAATAGTATCATAAGACAATAATTATCATATCTAAAATCAGAAAATTCAACATAATGTTGATCAAGAAGAAACAATCAATCAACATGTGTTATGTTAATTTTGTGTTTTCAAAATTATTCGATTACTAGGAGTTTTTGTTAATTAGATTATGTACAATAAAATATGGAATTTTTTTATTTTTTTTTTGTGAAATATGGAATGTAATAATTGTAATTTATAACAAAACATGGAATCTTAAGAACGATGATTTTTGTTTACAACCTCTTTTTAAATATAATATTTTTCAATTCTCTCTCTCTCTCTCTCTCTCTCTCTCTCTATATATATATATATATATATATATATACACGTTATTATTAGATTTGTCATTATTTTATTATTTTTAATTTATTGTATTTATTATTATTATTATTAGTTAAATTTAACCTTTTTTTTCCTCTTAATAGAGTCTGGGAACTCTTTTTTTTCCAATAGAAAATTATCTCAATTATATTAGATATATAATTATTTTACATCTTTGCCTCCATATCTAGCCTCAGTACCTAAAAAAAACACTTTTGATAATAGCAAACAAGACTATAAGTTTAAGAAAAAGTGACCAAGAACCTACTCCAATAGATCACCCAAAACTACTACAAAATTCAAAAAGACCATATCTGGAGCTAGCATTCTAAAAACTGCCACTCAATTACAAAGATAAACTCAGTTTTTTTCAATACTAGTAAAGACTGATATAACTCTTGGGCCCCGCAGTACCATTAGACCAAGGATAAAAGATAATGCTTCCTTCTGGTTCTCCCAAAGCCTGTTTTGAAAGAAGATCTGCATCCATATTGAATTTCCTGTAAATGTGTTCAAAACTGACAAGATTGAAGCTTTTGATCAAGTCCCTTATCCTTGCTTTCCAACCCTCGATTACACAAACTTGAAGTCTGCCTCTATTGGACAATAAGTCGATTACCACTTTTGAATCCCCCATGATTTGCAAACGTTGAAGTGATAGATGTAATGCCAGCTTGAGTGTTGCACATGCACCCATAAGCTTTGCTTTTGTGTTGGTGCCTCTGCCATAATTAAGAACCCATCTAATGATTGTAAAATCTGGAAATTTTAATACTCCTCCTGCTCCGCATAATATGCCATCAAGCTGGGTTGCCCCATCAAAACATACGACTGTAATATTACTATGTTGAGGAATCAAGATATCTCTCGGGGGTCTATCCTTTTTTGGAACATCATTGCTATTATAAAGCGCCAAAGACTTATAGATCGCTACATGTAGTGAAGGAGTGCTTCCCTCGAATATGGCTTTGTTCCTTTCAATCCATAAAAACCAACAAATATGAGCAACGATTGTCGATGGATCTGTCTTATCCTCAAACCAGTTCTTGAAGCAATCTGCCAATGAATTATCTTTCCAGCTATTTTTAAATCCTTGATCTATACTGACCTTATCCCAAACTGACTTTGTAAAGGGGCAATGCTGAAATAGATGATCAATGTTTTCAGATTCTTGGTTACATAGGTAGCAAAGACCAACACCTTCCCATCCTCTAGATGGGAGGGAATCCCAAGTTAGAATTTTTCCTTCCACTGTCAGCCAAATAAAATGTTTAATTTTTAATTGAATGTTCCATTTCTAGATTTCTCTCCTCCAGCCTCCAAATTTCCTCAGATTTTTAGTAGACAGTATGGCCCAGTAGAAATTTTTTACAGTGGGAAATATGGAGTTATCACCACCTGTCCACATCAAAATATCTTCGTTATCATGTAAGTATGCTCCAGAGTCAATTAGGGCCTTTCTTAAAAGCTCCCATTCAATGGCCAGATCACCTATAAGTCCCAAATCATTACTATTAAGCCAAGTAGGGGATAAACGTTGTATGTCATAATGCCTCATAGCCTGCACCAAAGTGAAAATATTATAGTAATCAAGATCAGATAAAATATTTAATGAGAGGAAGGAATTTTCCCCCATCCCGAGAATCATGTCTTTTCCAAGTGTTATGAGCTGACCTGATCTCGGGTTCCAGCTTAATCAGTGGTTGATTAAATGGACCGATTTCAATATCCCACCCCAAATTCTTGAAGTTTCCTTATGCTCAAACTTATGAGATATGAACCAATTTTTAATTGTTGTCTGAGGGAGATACTTGTCCTTTAAAACTCGATGCCAAATACTTGTACTTGTTAAAACTCTCCAAATTGTGTTCGCAACCAAGGCTTTTTTAAAATCATTGATATTTCGAAGGCCCTAGCCCCCATATAGCTTTGATAATGATATTTGATCCCATTTGCAAAGATGGTAGTGATTTGAGTCACGGTTTCCTTTCCAAAGGAAATTGACCATTAATTTCATCATGGAATTTAAAACAGAGCATGGAATAACCGCTAAAGATAGCCAGTAGATAGGATGGTTTTCTAATACTGATTTTAATAATGTGAGCCGGTCTCCCAATGATAACCATCTGTAGCACAAGTTATCAATATTTTTTTCCATTCTTTTTATCAACCAGATCCATTCATCAACTCGTTGTGGACCAGTCTTGAGATAATATCTAAGATACTTGAAACCCGACGCAAGATCAGAGAATTTATAAGAAAACAAGGATTTGAAAGGAGATAAATCCTGCTCCGATAATCCTACTTGAAAAATGGTGGACTTCGTAGCATTTATATGTAATCCTGATGCTAAATAAAATGATTTTAATATCTTATCTATCTCCCACAATTCCTGCATAGTAGCATTATTCATAATAATCACATCATCAACAAATAAAATATGGAGAATTTTAATGGTTCTAGAGAAATTTATACCCGCCAACTTCCCTTCTCTTTGACTTTCCTTTAATAATAAACTTAATCCTTCCATAACCAGGATGAAAAGTAAGGGGGGTAAAGGCCATCCTTGCCTTAAACCTCTTCCACTTTTAAAGAAGTATGTGACCTCTCCATTTATTAAAACGACAAATGAAGTGGAGACAACGCAACTCATGATCAAGTTTGTCACCTTTAAACCCAGACCTATTTGTAGTAGAATCATCCTCAATAGATCCCAATTAATACAATGATAGGCCTTTTGAAGATCTAGTTTTAAGACTAAGGATTTTAACTTCTTTTTTTTTAATGTTGTGAAGGCACTCATGAACAGTTCCTATAGCATCTTGGATCTGTCAACCTTGTAAAAATCCCAACCGCTCCTCAGAAAGTGATCTAAACAAGATCGGCTTTATCCGATTTGATATAATTTTTGAAATAATTTTATAGCAGAGGTTGCACAGAGAGATTGCTCTGTAATCCCCAAAGGTAAGAGGCTTGTTTACTTTGGGAACTAAGGCAATGAAAGTCGAGTTTAAACCTCCTGAAATGTTTCCTTTTAGTCTCGATTCTTCAACCATATTGAGAAGATCCCCCCCAAGTAGATCAAAGAAGTGTAAAAAAAATTCAACAGTCCAGTCGTCTGGGCTTGGACTCTTATCGACTTTAAATTTTGTTAATATATCTCTTGATTCCACCAATTGAATTGGTGCATACAATACCTCGACTTCAACTTCTATTATCAGTCTAGAGAACTTTGCCGCCACTCTAACTTGATCGAATGTAGATGGATCACCTTGCTCCTTGAAGAAATGTTTAAAGTGTTTGACAACTTCAGATTTTATGTTTTTCTGTCCTCAGTGTAAATGCCCCTCATCATCCATGATCTCCCAGATATATTTGTTATGTTGCCTGAAATTTGCGAAATTATGAAAAAATTTAGCGTTTTGATCACCGCTACGAATCCATATGGCCCGGCTGCATTGACGCCATAGTTCTTCACTATCATTAATCAGCTTGTTCCTTTCCTGTTCCATAGTTTTTAATAATGTTTCTTCCTCTACTATAATAACACCTTCCAGAGTGTTTTGTAACAGAGAATTTATATCCTTTTCCAATCCCCTGAGGTGAGCATTTGCCTCTTGGTAACGAAGCTTTTGCCACTACTTTGTATTGTCCTTAAGATCCTTTAGCTTCCAAATTAGTCTTTTATATTTTCCTTCCTCTTTGAGATATTTTGGATCATTCCATAATTCCTGTACCATTACCAAAAAATCTTGTTCCAATATCCATTGTGGATTTAGCTTGAAAGGATAGGCTTTAAAAATAGGAGGCAGCTCCAGCTAGAGAAGAATCAGGGCATGATAAAAAATGAAGGGGTATTCCACCCATGACCTGTAGATGCCAAACCAAGATAGAAATTCCTCCGAGATGAAGAATCTGTCCAGTATTTTGGCGATCCAGTCAGCTATGGTTCGGTCATTTCTCCAAGTAGGGACAACCTTCCCCGAGACCACATCTATAAGATTTTTCTCTTGGAAGAAAGTTTAAAAAAAAACGGCCAAATGTCCCACAGATGTAGTGCCTCCCCAAACCCCTCCCGAGGATAGGATCAAGTTGAGGTCCCCCGCAATAATAAGATTTTTTTTTGCTAGTAAACCCGAGTCTGCAACCTGTGCCCAAAAATTTTTCTGCTCCAAACAGGGACTGTAGACATTTAAGAAGGAAACCTCCATTTTTCTTTCTAAACAGATACCTGTCAATAAGATCCCACCACAGGTAAGAAACGAGACTAAATCGAATACATTTGGATCCCAAGTAACCAACAGTCCACCGGAAGTTCCCACCGAGTTGACAACACAACTAAACCAATTTGACCTTAAAGTAATCATAAAATTTCTAGCTTTTTCAGAATGAACTAACGTTTCCTGGAAGAAAACAATATCAGGATGTGTTTTATCAAGAACACTTCGAACAGGGGCTAATTTAAGGGTGCCTCCAGTCCCTCTGAGGTTGAGAGACAAAATAATCATTACTTTTCCCACGTCGGGGCCTTCACTGCTCTAAGTGCCCCACCATCTGTAGCAGAAGGAGTAGTAGAATCTAAAGAAGATAAGGTAGCAGACATTTTGCGTGCACTCCTATTTTTTATAGGCGAGTGTTCTATGCCCAGTCCCCAAGACTAGTCGTATTCCTTCCCTACCCCAGTAGCAAGCGGGCATGACGTACTAGCCTCCCTAGCATCAGAAGAGAGATTTATAACAGACTTGCCAAGGAAAACATGTAATTTAATAGTTGAATCTCGGTCTCGGATAAAAGGTAAAAAGGAGTCAAGGAAAGCAGTATGAGTGGTATCATCTTCCTCCAGTTCCCGATATCCAGGTGGAGAAGTGGAATCTCCAAACAGTGGAAACTGGGACCCATTAGTGTGTTCCGATAAGGTAGTACCAAGAATATCGGTTGAAAGGGCTTGTGGAATAATTCTAGCACTAGACTCAACCTGGGTACGAGGACTAGTAGGAGGATCATCCCTCGGGGAAACAACTGGTAAGGAAGTCAATACCTCCTGACACCCAGAGAACTCTCTAGATGGAACAAAAACCCCCCCATCTACAAACCGTGAATTCTCAACATTTTTCATAGTGAGTTTTAACCAATCCGAGGAGTTTAGAGCTTCACATTCCCAAAAAGACAAAGATGAAAAGAGATTAGGACATAAAGTTTTTAACTTACCCACTAACGAATCCAAAGACTCTGGTGAGTTGTCATCTCCCTGTGCCAGGTGTAAGGGTCTTGGACCGTAGAAACCAGTGTCCGGGGAAGAATCTTGAGAGCCAGTCAAATGAGTTGTTCTTTCTGGTTCATCAATACCTTTGCAGTCGCGCCGCAGGTGGCTAGTGCTTCAGTATAAGTTGCATCTAAAGGGAAAACCTAAGTAGTCCAGATGCTGAAGATAGTGTCAACCCCTCCATTCAATCTCAAGGTTTTCCGGAAGCCTGAGATGGATATCCATTTCGACCATGATTCGACCAATCTTCCTTGTAACAACAGAAAGAGAAGATTTATCAACCGAAATAAAAAGGCCGAGTGTATTTCCAATAGCCTGTAGCGCACCTTCGTTCCAAAAGTGTAACAGTAAACCTGGTAAGAGTACCCAGAAGTGTCTGAGAGAAAAATAATCGGTAGCTGGATCAAAGGGCACCCACCACCTTTTTAACATGAGGCTACTGCCTCCATTAACCCATCTTTTCTCTAGTAAAAGCGATACATCCTCCAGAGATCTACAAAGGAAACCTAACCAGCCTTTGGTAAGGTAAAAAATCTCAGGTATGTAGCCTAACAGTGGTGACCAGGCCTTTTCCATCTAGACTAGAACAGCTTCCTTCCGTAATTTTCCATAAGAGAACCTTCCAACCAAACTGTAGAGTGCCATTCTGCATGTTTCCTCCAATCCTATATCTGAACCAAGTACCATCCGCCTCAAAACCTTATTGGACTTCCATTGTCTTCTGTATTTCTGTTGAGGTAAAGTATTGCAATCTGCCTTCCTACGGTAACTAGAGAAGCCACCCTCTCTATCTTCGAAACTCTGGTTACCCCCAAAGGTATGGTATTGTACCTCCGGTAACGACTCGGATAAACTAGGAAGGGAGTCAGTGTAAGAGGGAAGGATGTCAACACCTTCACAAAGGAGACGAGTGCTATGGTAACAAGCAGGAGGATTAGACGCCTTTGAGAAAGATGGAATAAGGTTTGGTGTTTGTTTCCCCAGACTATCAATAGTTTTGAAAAGACCGGCCTCTTGCCAGAGTCCTTCATTTGCTTCACCCATTAAACCTTTGATGTCATCATTAATAATTGTTAGTCGAGAAGGTGCCATATAAAAGCCACTTGTAATCCACTTGCAAATAGCCCAATAACTGAGTGTCACCGTGAACCAAAGGCCAAATGTAAATAATATTAATAAAGAAGGTCACATGAGTGTCATTTATGTAGTGAGTCCACCTGTAGGCTCCATTAAAGTTCTAATCGCGGTAACATCTTAGTTCTAAGTTCCCAGATAGGTAAACACAGTTACCAAGAAGGGAAATAAAGATGATAATAAAGAGCAAAGGTTAATTCACTTACACCACCCATCTACCATCCTAATAGTCGAGCAACTCGATTATGGCAGAAAAACTCAGCTAAAAACAGGAATATAAGCTACGAACCTTAGCTAAACCTGCAATAAACTAAAGTCTTAAAAACCCACAAGGTAAGCAGTACCGCTAAGGATAAATCCCATACCTCGATACAGGGAGTCGACCCTTGTGTCTAACAGTGCTTCCCACCAAAGACCAAATTCAAAATATCTAACCCTGATTCTTCTTCCATCTCCCCAAAATTTGGACCATTTCTCGATTTGTGCATGTCATCCTTAGGCATGGGCCATGCTAATCTTCTCTATATCGTTCCAATTTTATCGGATGTCTCCGAAGAGATAGAAAGAGTGAACACTTGAACTTGAACATGTGAAGTGTGTTTAACCATATTGAACATGTGAAGTGTGCTTAACCATTCCAAGTAACCCATGCCACTATATTTTTGTGAATTTATTATTAGTTAAAATGATTATTTTTACTCTTCTCTTAAATTTATAATTTTTCTTGTAACCAATACCTCTTCTTTTAAACACAACCCAAACTTGAACCTAACTTGAACATGTGAAATGTGCTTAACCATTGAAACTAACCCATGCCACTATATTTTTGTGAATTTATTATCAGTGACTTAACCATTCGAACTAACCCACCCAAACTTGAACCTAACTTAAACACAACCCAAACTTGAACCTAACTTGAACATGTACCTAACTTGAACATGTGAAGTGTGCTTAACCATTGAAACTAACCCATGCCACTATATTTTTGTGAATTTATTATCAGTGGCTTAACCATTCGAGCTAACCCATGAACCTGTGAAGTGTGCTTAACCATTCGAACTAACCCATACCACTATATTTTTGTGAATTTATTATCAGTGGCTTAACCATTGGAACTAACCCATGCCACTATATTTTTGTGAATTTATTATTAGTAAAAATGATTATTTTTACTCTTCTCTTAAATTTATAAATTTTCTCTTAAATCTATACACCAATTTAAACCTATAAGCAGCCCCAAACATTTCAGCAAGTACCTGTCGATCAGACCCACGCGCCTAACACCGACTGTAAACTCTACTCGACAAACAAGGAAATGTCGCATCGGATGGATCATGAAATGGAGCCAAACATAAACCTCTCCATATGTTCCTGGGATGACACGACAATTCAGATATATACGGCCGTCCCCGACGTCGACACGTCACAAGAACCCCCCATCAAGAACATCAAATCACGCTCATTTACGGCTCAACCGACAACAGATAAACGGCAGCTGAAGGGGTTGGTAACTTTTTCTACCGCCAGGTGGACAGATGAAGCTACATTGGCGGCCACGATACAACGGAAAGTCACTTTACTCCGTTAGCTTACTCCTTTACGCAGATTTACAGGGGGAGTTGGGTGAAGGTATCGTTATATAACAGTAGTTGCTGGAACCCGCAAACATTAAATGCGAATTCTTACAAAATGGAGACCGCTGAAGACCAGTTCAGCTCTTCTACTTGGCGAATCTCTCAACCTTAATAACGGACGAGCGATTGCTGGCCCTGGAGGCGAATTTCCCGTTGGAATTTAGCGATAAATTCCTCCACTCTCCTGTTCAGTTCTTCGTTCGCACCAGCTGCCTCCTCTCCGTCATTTAACGCCGCTTTTTCCAGATTCCGTCTGCGCCGGGCTGTCTGCTCAGATTCCGACCGTTGTAATTTCCCGTCACTCTGCCGCACCGTCCCCTTCACAATCTCGGATTTGCTCCGACCATATTTGGCCTGCGAACTACCTGGAACTGTCGCTTCCCTGGCAACGGACTTTTCCTCTGCCAAAACCGGCCGGGAAACGTAGTATTTCCTGGCGGTTTTGCTCCTCCGCACGAACTCCTCGTACAACTCCGCGCCTCCGTCGGAAGGGTTCAGTAATCCGGATTTGGCCCCAGGCTCATTATGATAACATTACTCAAAAGGAACAATTTATATCGTTGCAATGGCAAATATTACCCAACCCTAAACTCTCAAAGTATTTGGCTATATTAAGAAAACCAAAGTAATGGTGCTTATATATAGTGGCAGTTCACACAATTTTTTTTAGATACAATTATCGCAAAGAAATTAAACCTATTTGTATACATTACCTTTGATTTCCAAATTACCATTCGGGCGGATAGAACTATATCGTGTGATGGGAAATGCAATAAGGTCAAATTGACTATCAATGACTACAAGTTAATATCTATGTTGTATGCCATGGTGCTCAGGGGGAGTATATATTGTCTTGGGAGCCCAAAGGATCGGGACAATGAGATTGAATTTACCAAACCAATTCCCAAGATTTTATGAAAATGGAAAAAAAATACAAATTTCATATAATCTACAGTTTACCACTCAAATAGTTACCCAAAAAAATGAATAAAATGATTCAAAAGGGAACCCAAGCCTATGCTTTGCATTGTTATTCAATGGAAGAAATGTATGATGAAACAAAATATCTGGAAGATCTCCATAAGATGCTTGAGAAATATAATACAATCTTTTAAGGCTTACCTCTTGGCCTTCCCCAGCATGGTCAAGAGGTCATATCATAAAGCTCATTCCTAGATCAACTCTAATTAGGAAGAAGTATTACAAGCAATATCATCAACATAAAACAAAAATTGACCACTTGGTTCAAGAATTATTAGACTATGGTATAATAAACTAAAGAAAGAGCATGTATTCAACACCAATCATACTAGTAAGGACAAATGATGGCTCTTATATACTCTGTAACAATTGTCATGCATTAAATGAGATTACGATCAAAGATAAGTTCCACATTTCAATTGTGGATGAACTATTAGATGAACTTCATGGAACTATGTATTTCTTGGAACTTGATCAGAAATCCAATTATTATCATATAAGAGTATGAGAATAGGACATTCCAAAAACTGCTTTATGTGCACAAGAGAGCCTATATGAATTTTGTTTTATGCCTTTTGGATTGTCCAATGCCCTAACTACCTTCCAAGTAGTGATGAATGATCTATTTTTTCCACACCTATGGAAGTTTGTACTTGTGTTCTTTGATGACATACTTGTTTATAATAAAAATTTGAATTTGCACCTTAAGCACGTGGAGACTACACCGAGACTATACTTGTAGAAATTAAGTTCTATGCAAATGAATCTAAATGAAATTTCAAAAGAAGAGCGATAGAATTTTTGGGCCACATAGTATTGGTAGAAGGAATTAATGTGGACCCAAAGAAGATTGAAGCAATTACTAAGTGGCCTACTCCAAAAACCATCACATCTTTACGAGGACTCTTGGATATTACATGATATTATAGAAGCTTCGTAAATAATTATGCATAAAATGTTGCTCCACTAATAGCACTATTGAAAGAGGATGCCTTTGGTTGGAATGATGTAGACGAAGTTTGCTTTAAAAAAATGAAGGCTTTAATGACTTCAACCCCAGTTTTTGCTACCCTTTATTTCACTAATTTAAACCTTTGTGCTCGAATGTGATGATTTAGGAACTAGGATAGAAGAGGTGCTTATGGAAGAAAACCACTCCATTTCCTTCGAAAGTCAAAAATTAAATTCCAGAGAACAAGAAAAATCTACTTATGATAAGGAGACGTTGGAAATCATTCATGCCTTGGAAAAATGGAAACAATATCTATTTGGAGTCAAGTTCTTGGTCAAAACAAACCACAACAACTTAAATATTTCTTAAACCAAAAGATCTTATCACTAGAACAACAAAATGGGTAAGAAAAATATAAGTTTTTTATTTTGAAATTGTGTACAAGAAAGGTAAGGAAAACCAAGTTGTCAATAGCTTATCAAGAAAAGAAGAAGGGGATGTTACACTATGCTCAATTTCAATAGTTGTTCCTGAATGGATTTATGATGTTCAAGTTGAATACATGATAAATCTAAAGATCAAAAAGATAAACGAGGAAKTCAATAACAATGTGGCTTCATGCTCCAAATTTACATGGGAGAATGATATACTTTGGTACAAAGGGAGAATACAATTTCCCAACGCTTCCAAATTCAAAATACAAATCTTAAGAGAGAATCATGACTCCCTGTTTGTAGGCCATGTTGGATTTTTGAAAACATACTACAATATCTGACAATCCTTATTTTGGAAAGGAATGAAGGATGATATTCAAAAATATGTGGCAGAATGTGATATATGYCAGTGTTTGAAGTTTGAATCATTCGCACCTCCAGGTCTCCTTCAGACCATTCATATTCTAGATAAAAAAGATGGATTAAGTTCTCTATGGAAATTARCATGGGTCTCCCTACATTAAAAGGGAAGGATAGCAAATTTGTAATTGTAGACCGATTAACCAAATATTCCCATTTCAATGGAAGTTCATCAAAAGCTAAGGCCAATCAAATCACTAATATCTATGTGAAAAATATTTATAAACTCGATGGTTTCCTGAAATACATCATCAATGATAGGGATCCCAAATTTACGAACAAAATTTGGAAAGAATTATTCCACCATGCAAGAACCACACTAACCATGAGCACATAATACCATCCTTAGATCGATGGACAAACAAAAGTGGTAAATAAATACCTTCAGAGATACCTCAGAAGTTTTGTGAATGACCATCAATCTCAGTGGCATAGTTAGCTACATCTTCAAGAATGGTGTTATAACACCATGTATCACACTTCATCCAAAATGACTCCATTTGAAGCCTTATATGGCTATCCTCCACCATCAATAAAAGAGTACATGTTGTCTCCAAATTCAAGGCTCCTATTGTTAAAAAATACATAATGAATTTTGATGAAATCCTTTGTACACTAAAAATCATCTTGAGCAACCCAAGAATTGAATTAAACAACAAGATGATTTGAGAAGAAATAACCGTGAATTTGAAGTAGGGGACTAGGTGTTTGTTAAACTATAACTGTAGAAGAAAATTCACTTAAAAATTACAAAAATAATAAACTTGTGCACAAGTTCTATGGCCCCTACAAAGTATGAAGGGGTATTGGACATGTAGCATATGCACTAGAAATACCAAACAAATGAAATTTACATGATGTCTTCCATGTTTCGTGTTTAAAGAAAAAGTTGCGTCCAACAACTCCTATACAGACACGACTACCCCTTTTGGATGAAGAAGGGAGACTAGTACTAAATCCCAAAGGAATATTAGAAATCAAGACCAAAGTCCATTATTCAAGTTTCAATGAGTGCCTTATCAAGTGGAATAAATGTTGGAAGATGAAGCCACTTGGGGAAATGAAGACTTTATATCAAATCATTCATTCTTTCCAATGCTTAGAGGTCAAATCTTTTCAAGTTGGGATGACTTGTAATAAACCTAATATAATTATATTTAATTATTGTAATAACTCAAAGTACAACATATCCACATGAAAGGTTACATCCCAATTATTCCATTGAGTATAAATTCGTGTCCAATTGCCATTGTAATCATTAAGGAATTATTAAATATATTTATGTTTTATTTTCATTGCCTACAATAATCATGTTGCGAGATATATCAACAACTTGTGTTGATAGCTTTGATGATCTCTCCCCCAAACCTCCCTTGGATTGTTACTATACTCATCTACCATGGCTAGGGTTTTAAAACTTCTTTCTTTAACCCAATTCCATGATCCTACAATTTTTGACAAGAACCCCAAAGAAAACTACTCTAATACTAATATGATATGTAAATTGTCATGGATATTCCACTGGAATAGTTCATCACAACAAATCTTAGAAGTTTATGCAAATTCTTTGTTATGTAGTGTTTTACTGAAGGTTTAAATTTAATATTATTAAATTAATTAAAAAAATACTAAATTAAGATGAGATTGAAAATAAAATAAAGCTAAAATAAATACCACACCATCCACATAATGAACAAAAGATGTACCCTTGGAATATGAATATGGGAAAACCGAACCAAAAAGTGAGGATTATGCATTTCTCTTTTATTCTAAGATATGAAATGCAAATACAAAGAAAGGTGAACTCAGTTTGGAGTTGCCATGGACATTATGGCCTATACAGATGCTATAGGATCTACTACTTCCTCTATTCTGCTCTAATATCCCACTCCCTTACTATGTTCAACTATGGAACAATGAATTAATACAACAAGAATGGAGCCCCTTCCTTTCTTAGCGATCTAATATTTAACATGTCCTAATAGCTATCTAGGGTTACGGTTAGGGTTCTTGCATGTCTCAACTCTCTATTAGAGTTAGGGTTTTCAACCCTCTAGATTTTGATTGAAAATCCACACGTAACTAGCTCCACATGTGTGAGTAATAGACACTGACATGGCATCCACTAAATATCATTGTGGACACGAGGATAGGTCGACTTGCGAGAGACATGATTTCCTCATACAAACTCTGATTGAGGTGACCTTTACGTCATTAGAAAGATTATGATGTGTAGAATAACATCAAGAGGCTAAAAATGTGTTTCACAAAGTTTTGACCCCAAAATAGGTTGTTTAATACCTCAAATGGGCTCTAGAAGTTGTTGGACTCCAAACCACCAAAACATGACTTGCCCTAAAATGGACCCTATAAGCCCTTAGTTTCCAATTTTTCCATCCCAAAAGTACCAAAATAGATGACAAATTATATAGTGATCCATTTTAGATCAATTGAGAACCTTTTTTTCTGCTAGTTTATTATAAACAATTCAACTTATATCTCCTAATTAAATTTGAACATAAATTTCTACCTTGTTAATAACATTTGTGTAATAAATTCTTACCACCAAATATTTTTTTTAAACCATATCTATAATGTTCATTTCCATTACATTTTCAACCTAAAACAATACTTTTATGAACAATTTCGAACATTATCTCTCAACCAACTTTTTATCTCTTTTTCATCTTAAAAACTTCCAACCATATTTTCAATGTTAATTTCAAGCTATCTTGAAAATATGAGTTGAAAATTAAATTGTAAAATAAATTGAAATAAATTATTAAATATATAGACCTATATTTGAGGCATAATACAAACAACCGTGTATATATATATATATTCGGCACAATACAACCGTGGGTAAAAATATGGCCTATTTTTGTAGTGTATGTTGATTTACAAGCACTCTCTATACGGTCTAACCTATGATCTATTAAGTCGTTCCATTTTTTTCTTTTCGTAAGTTTGTCATATTACCACTTGACCACATCTTCATGATGGGATTGATTTTAAAGAAACCATGATTAATCATTAGGTGTGCATATGGAAATAGTCAACTTCATCCATAGCTTTATGCCACATTGGGCCCTACTAACTATAATTAGGAAGCTACTAACTAAGGGCCCTACTAACTATAATTAGGAAGCTACATTCTAGAATTTTTTGATAAAAAAATACTAAGGGAATCTTTATTCCAAGGGGTTCCATAATATTAAGATGGTATTATGGAGTACATAGGTTGTGGGTTTAATTCCCAAGAAAAGGTGAACTTTATCCTAAGGACTCGGATGTTTTTAGTGTGTAAGAAAGTTTGGAAGAATTTTTCCCTTAAAAAGTCTAGGCCAAAGGACTATAGTGACCAAGGTTGGCCCCACCATAGTGATCTTTAAAAAGTCTAGGCCAAAGCACTATAGTGACCAAGGTTGGGCCCCACGCCCCACCATAGTGACCAAGGTTGGGCCCCACGCCCCACCATAGTGATCTTAACATTGTGGTAGGAAAGTTTGTGTCCTTCCCACCTCGAATTTGATTTAACAACCATATATAAACGTCTTAATGGTTCATACTGATTTTCATTCTATAAGTATGCAACAAGATAATTAGGCTTCAAAGCAGGTTTCACTTGATATTAAGACTGGATCACGACTCAATCACCAAAATTCCTCATGGGTAAGACATTTACCTGCATTCATCTAACAATTATGATCATAAAAACATATAAATCTTTCAAATGCACCATAAGAATAACAAGAGAGTTCTTGGAATATCATTGAGTATTACTACATTGTGCTAGAAATGGTTTTAATAAACTTAATTAAGGGTATGAATTTTCCTTCCAACTAACTCTCGAGGTACTTTCATTTCTTGAGAATCATTGTACTAACATATAGGATAAGGTATCTAACAAAGATAGTATTCATGAAGCATATAAGAAGATAATGTGTTTAACAAATTATCATCAAAGTTCACATATAAATAGGTGTGGTGATGATGTGATTAACTCAATGAGTAATCTCTTTTTCTTAATTCTCTATATGCACTTATTTCTCATAACCTCTATCTATTAATGATCGCAGGATATTTATAGCCTTCCCTAGATACTCTAACCTTATTGAAAATTTATGTGGTGGATGTCGTGGGAGAGAAACTCTAGTAGGCACATATTAATAGAATGCATGCATCATCCCTCTTGCAATAACTCTTGTTCCCTCAATCTCAGGTCGAGCATTGTATTTTGCTAAAAAAAAATTAACTTTATCAAACCTTCAAAGTTTTATCATTCCTAGTCCTAATTAATTTCACCCCATATTTGTAATCAACATATTTTAACTTTAGTAACCCTATACCAAACTAGACTGAGTTGTAAGACTCAACTCTTTTTGTGAGTTTATTTTTTTTAATGAGGCAAAGTTCCATCTTGATCCACTAAGTTTTCAAATTTTCAACGATTTGGATCATCATAAAATGGACCAAAACCTATTATGACAAAGTTCCATTATTAAATTTCACATCAATCAAATGTAATTAAAAATACTGACAAAATTCCTACTAAATTTAAGAAAGAATGTATCGTATAATGGTAGAATTTATCCAATTATTGATATTCTTTATATCAAATTTAGTCGTCATCTTAATCTTCTCAATTTTCTTTATAAATGTTTAAATTATAAAAACAAATTTTATAATTAAAACATAAAAAGTAGAAGGATAAGATCATATTTTAAATAATGTTTTTTATCATCTATGATAATCTTGTTTTAGACTTTTTTATGCACTAGTTAGCAATATGTCAAACCTTTATGGGTCTCAATATACCTTAGGCCTTACTAGTTTTAAACAAGAACATAAAAAATGCAACAACTAATATAGTCCGAGTGATCACCATGAGAATATGCACATAAGGCAAGTGAGCGTTGGTAGAGGATTCTAAGTGAATTTAAAACACTTCAATTAGTGTTAGTTTTTTTTTCAATATTTTTTTTTATGGATGGAATCAGTTGGTACTATTTTGAACACATAACACTTCAATTGGTGTTATGTTGTTTTGTCAATAAAAATTTTTGAACACATTAGTTTTTTTGTCAATAATTTTTGGATGGGATCAGTTGGAATTATTTTGAACACATTTTGGCGTTGTGTTAAGAGAGAAGGAAATTCAAGTAGGTAGACATTTTTCCCTTTTCACCTACTATACCAATACCAACTCGAGAATACTATTTGCAATCAATTCTTGTCTTTGAGAGGAAAATTGGTCTTACATGACCATTCCACATGTGAATACCTTAAAAAAATATTGATCTTATTGTTACGTTTACCATATTTGTAATGCAATTCAAATGGAAATATCTAAAAAAATATTGATCTTATTGTTACGTTTGCCATATTTATAATGCAATTCAAATGGAAACATATTTAGTGTATATCTACATGCGCATACCTTAACAAAAATATTATTGATCTTATTGTTACATTCGCCATATTTGTAATGCAATTCAAATGGAAATATATTTAGTGTATATGCATGTTGTTGAAAGTTATTTCAATGGATAAATAAGATAAATTGTATGTAAGTGAAATATAATGTAGGTGTATATTTAATTTTACTTCTAGTTTTAAAGGAAATATGGTAATGAGTTATTGAACATTTCAATTGGAATCTATACTTCATACTTTATATATTTTGTAGTAAGAAGATTTTTTTTTGTTTTTAATTGGTACCTTGTTGTCTAAGGAAGGTGCATGGGAAAGACCCAGGTTGTCTTATCTAGTCATTCAAATCCAACAAATTAGAAGTTGTGCAACTATCTTCCACATCCAATTCTAAGAAGGAAGGCCATGGGAATCAATGTCAATAAGGGTAAAGGTAATAGCTATATTATGATAGTTGTGGAATGTCAATAATAAGGGTAAGGGTAATAACTATATTATGATAGTTGTGGATTGCTTCAATGATGATTGTCATGATACATTGCAAGAAGGCAATGTCCATGTAGAAGGAAAGACATGTTATGGATGCATTTTAGTTTATTATCATTAATCATGTTTGATTATGATAACAAATTTCTCAACCAATTTTGATAAGCATTGTGGAGATTGATGGATATCAAATAAAAGAAGAGTATTATGTTCCATACATAGATAAATAGACAAACAAAGGTTTAAAGTGTGCTATAGTTGATTTGTTGCAAACTTTTAGTCACTAACATATGAAGGTGTGGGATGCCAACGTGCCATGTGTACTATAACATTTTTATAATTGCACGATGTGCAATGTGACATGCACCCCATCTTTTGAAGTGTGCATTGGATAATTAGGAAAAAAATTAAGAATCCATACTTATCTTAAAGTGTAGAAACCTTGGTAAATCTTACTAATTCTTAAAATGCCAACCATAAAATGTTTCGCGGTATTTTTGTAAAAAAAAAATCAATTTCTAAGGATTTTAAATAGTTTTTAGAAAATTTTGGTGATTTTTGAAGTAAAATATTTTAATGAATTTGGGCAAATCATTTTAGAAAAAAATGGAAATAGGCAAACCATTTTTAGGAAAAAACATGGAAAGTATTTAGAAATTGGGCGAGTAGTCATATCTTCACACACAAGACTATTCTTATATATTATAAAAAATACACACTTACACATAGTTATAACTCTATTATATAAAATTATTTAGATCTAACTATTTCCTAATTTAGGTGGTGTAGTTGAGAGAATATCTCAAAAAACAACAACCCAAATCTACTAAAGTAATCATTAACTCCAACATCCTCCCTTAATGCTTACATAATGAAGAACAATAAAGAAATCAAATAAACATATTTTAGAAAAATAGTTTTTGAACTCTGATCTCTTCATCGACAACTTTATCCACTTCTGAAATATCATAGACTAAGCTCCATCACACAACCATTCATTCCGAGCTACTACTTGATCCCTTGAAGATATGATTGCTCCAGACCAAAAAACCCACTGTAAAAGACTATAGACATAACCAGTGGTAGTGTTCTTGGGGCATTGTGTTCACCAAGAACCAACCCATTGTAAAAGACTATAAACATAATCAATGACAGTGTTCTTGGGGCAACACATTCACCAAGGACCACAAGCTTTTAAGTTATGTTACCCTATTCTAAAATAGTTGTTGCCATTTCATCATTTATTTCAAAATATATATATAAATCTAATACATTAACAAAATCTCTAAAATCTTAATATGATTGCCCCTTCTTCTTCTTTGACTACTTTTCAAGGGTGCAAATAGTGAGAAGGTGAACTTATGTATCATCAAAATCATATCCACCTCAATCGTTGTGCCATTGTTGCTCACCAATGTCCAACTAACACGCAGATCTTGACTCCTTCACTCTTTTACAAATTCCTCCATGCGTAGATTTAACAACAGGGAGAGGTGGCTCTATCTCCCACTAAATGATACTCAAACTTCGACAGTAATTAAAAAAAAATGGTTGCAACAAACAAACTCTGATTGCAGCTCTCATGATCCATAAAGATCTCACAACCGGATTTGATGGATTGCTCTTGAATCGGACCCACATAGATTGAACTCCTCCATCAACACCAATCCAAAACACACTCCCAAATAAATAATCTATTTATTCTCCTACAACATATTTCATTTCTTAAATATTCATGAGCCCTCCTTGAGGGAGTTAAACCCAAACTAGCTCTGATACCAATTTAAAAAACTGGAGAGAAGACATTTCTTCACATACACAAAACCATTCTCATATATTATTAAAAACACACACTTACACATAGTTATAACTCTATTATATAGAGTTATTTATATCTAACTATTTCCTAATTTAGGTGGTGTAGTTGAGAAAATATCTCAATAAAGAACAACCCAAATATATTAAAATAAGTATTAACTTCAATAAAAGTTCCATAACAAAATTTAGCCCCTAAAATTCCTCCATTAAATTTCTATTATTCATGGTTGGACCATTCTCTAAAAAACATTAGTGGAGATCATTACATATTCACAAGTTATAAGATTTGTTAACCATGCATGCAGATGATTCATGAACAAGCTTAAAATGTTTTCCATAAATGAGACACTTTGGGTTTTATCTTTAAAAGAGTGTGTTAAGGAAAAAGAGTGTGTTAGAGAAAATGAAGGAACCAAAAAAAAACATTTTAAGTTTATTTTCATGGAAAAAAAGCGTTTTAAAATTTAAAATCACAACAAAAATATATCTTATACCATTGTGGAGTAAATTAGAAAGAACATATTCATAATATATCTATGGCATACATAGCATCCATTCAACATCTAATTCCATAATTTTAAAACTACGACTTAATACATTATTTCAAAATTTAATCATGTTAAAACATTGTCCTTCTACCTTAGCGCAATGTACTTTTCCATAGGCACGTGGCCCAAAATAGTGCAGGGGCATTGCCATGGGCATAGACAACTCAATAGGCAATCGTGCATAGTCGAAAAGCCCATCAATGGTGGTGGAATGTCCTCGTCATTATATCAAATGGCTTCCTTTTTATATAATTTTCTTTTTCACAAAAGTTGTATAATTAAATATGAGAATATAAACAATAATAAATTAAGCGAGCATTTCGTAATTACTTTATTTACCTAACCATTAAATGTTAAACATGTGGATAGATGAATAATTGAATATTATGTTGTGTATATTTTTATATCCACTCTTATTCATTCATTTTATTAAAATCTTATTTATTCAATTTATTAAAATTTGGGAGATTGAGTTGATTGTCAAATATTATTACACGTATAAATGTTTAATGTATGAATTTTTAAATATTTTTTTATCTTCTATAAATTAATTAATAAATAAACAGTTGTTTAATTTTTTTTAAATGGTTAAGTATAATGAAAAGATAAACCGAGATATATGAGTAGTTAAAAATCAATCGGCATCATTCTAAAATATATAATTTTTTATTTTATTTTTTTATTTATAAAAAAAGATATGTTTTGGTTAACGAAAAGTTATTTTTATCAGTTATTTAAATTAAACTGTATTACTAAATAATATATCATTATTTAAAATTATTTGTTATAAAGTAATTTGATAATAGACGTTAGTGAATGTTAATCATTATCATTAACAATATTTAACTTCTTTTTTTAATTTGAAAATCCTCTTGATATTTTTATTTTTGTGACTAGCTAAAGGATAAGACTAGACATTGAAGTAGGAAAAAAATCCACAAATCTATCCACTCATTACTATTTTTAATATGGTTGAAAATTGAATTATCTTTATTAAAAAAATACAAATGTTTTTTAATTAGAAATTTTTTAATTGTTTTTTAATTAAAAATTTTTTAATTAGAAATTTTTGGAGTTCCACTTGCCGTTTCCTTGAACTTAAAGCAAAAGCAAAAAAAAATCATTTTTCCAAGACGAGAGGAAAAAACATACATAACAAATATACGTGCACTAACTTTTATGGGAATAAAAAAAATAAAAGTGACACGTGTATATGAAAAATAGTATACACCCATATCCTTATGACGTTATCCTTATGACGTGGATCAATTTTAACCATTATTTGGCTAAAAAAAAGCATTGAAAAGAGACGTATCGAGAAAAGTAACATACATACACCCTTATAACGTGGATCAAGTGTAGCCAATTTTTGCCCAAAAAAGTAATATTTGAAAGAGATGGCGGGATAAACTGTACCAAATTAATTATATTTCGTTGTTCAGCGTTTGTTTTTTTAAATATTCAAATGGTAATATAAAATTTATTTTGGATGAAAAGAGATGTCCACATATCAGGTTTTATTTTTGGAATTTATGTATATTATTTTTTCAACTTGGATAGATATATAAGGTTGTGCAATCATGATTAGTATTTGAATTTATTTATGGAATTAAAGTTATATGTTAAAGGTATATGAGGTAATCATGATTAGTATTTGAATTTATTTATGGAATTAAAGTTATATCTTAAAGGTATATGAGGTAATCATGATTAGTATTTGAATTTATTTATGGAATTGAAGTTATATGTTAAAGGTATATGAGGTTATCAGTGTAATTTTAATGATGATAGTATAGGGTATTATTTTTTTATTTTTTTTTGAATATTATCTATATAGAAATTTATTTTTGATTTTAGAATATGATTTAATATTGTTTTTTGTTTTTCTAAATTTTTTTTTATTGGATATAAGAAAATATGTTAGATTCATAGGAAAGTTTTCTCCTTTATGAATTATTAGTGGATTATTTCAAGTGGCTATGTTTTGTCTACACAATGATTTTGATAGTCCTTAATATTGTAGGTTTTTTTTTGTTTTGGAAAAAAATATCAAGTTTCATTTTCAAACATAAGTTGTACTAAATTAATTATATTTCATTTTGCCTAGTCTAAGCATGGTCATAGATGTGAAATTGACATTTTAAGCCTAAAATCTAGCAATAATCATTTTGGATTAATGGAATTGCATACATCACTTGTTAACATTGGACAATTGGGTTGCAATAGATTTAATCAAGAGCGTTGAATAATCCATTTATGAATTAAAAACAACAATTCCATCAATCCAAAGTTGCAATTTTATAAAAAATGGCTTGACTAGATATTGGTGATGATAAACCATAAAAGGTCAAAAACATAGAATGTTTAGCATTCTTCTTTCATAAACTTGTTTCATGACCATCTTAACAACTTATCCCCTTGTATCTAATGTACGACATAAATTGAACAAGATAACTTGTTTCCTTTTCTAGATGTCTTAGTTACACATCAACGTCATGGTTCCATCTCTTATCATGATTTTCGTAAAAACATTCATAATACACAATCCCATGCACAATCCCATCACCACCTTGCTAAAAAATCTATGGTTCTCAAGATTCTTATTTCTAGAGCTATTCAAATATTTGTGCCCCATCACCTAAATAAAGAACAAACTCACCTCATTAAAGCCCTTCCATCAAATGGCTACTCTCTTCCCAAATCAACAAAAAATTTCAAGTTATCCTTCAGCCCAACCCAAGAACACTTGACCCACTTCTCCTTCTTGAGGTCATTTTTCTCTCCCTTACATATAAGGTATCATGGATTAATTATCTAAAATCTTAGCAAAAAAGAACATTAAAACTATTTTCAAATCTCACAAAACCCTTAAACAATTATTTAGAAACATCAAAGTTAAATCTAGCCCATTACTCTTTCAATATGTTTATCAAATTCCATGTTCTTATAGAATTAAACTAGTTGTTCCATCCAAAATCTTCTCAAAAAAATATATTGATAATGTATTTCATAATTAAATATTTAAATCTACAACAATGAAAATACACTAAACATTTAATTTAATTAAAACAAATTAAAATCTTAACATTTACCCCTCATTATTCACATCATTAACCAAATACTCGAAATTAATAAATATTATAACAATGATAATTGAAAAAATAGTTAAAAATTTAACCATAATCCATAATCTACCAACTTCATCAATAAGTTTCATCGTCTCTTCTCAACTCTCCTCCCTTCTTCTTTTATACTATAATATCTTTTTACTATCATTCTAATATCTAACGTCATTAATTTTCTCACATCTAAAAAAAACCCTCTTAGTTTATATATATATTCCTTATTTTAAATATTTAAAATGGATACTTACTTGTTTTTTCCTTCTTTTATTTACTCTTTCAAAGATTTGCTTTTACATTTTATTTATATGCGTTATTATATTTATTCTCCCATTTTAACATGTAATTTTACTTTTTTTTATTATATATATTTTTTGAATTTTTATTTTTACGCCGTCGTATATCTATTGAAGATGGGCACAACTAATGATCTTTTAATCTTAAATTCTAATCTGATGGTTATGCATTGAAGATGATGGTATATTCTTAGTCGTCTTCCAAAATCAAGATGGGCACAATTAATGATCTTTTAATATTAAATTCTAATCTGATGGTTATGCATTGAAGATGATGGTATATTCTTAGTCGTCCTCCAAAATCAATGGATCAGATTTATTGTTGATAACTTCTTTGCATTTATAAATGCATCCGTTACCCTGTTTACTTTTTAACTTTTACCTAATCATATTAAAAAATTACTGTAACATCATGATTGCCACATTTAAATGATTAACTTTTGGAATTCTTCAGAGTTTAATTATCTGACTCACTTAGAGTTTCATTATCTGGCTGAATTTTATTTTAAAGTGAGAATTTTTTTTATCAACCATAACTCTTTCGACGTTCACCGGCCGCGAATTAATGGCTATGCTAATTACACTACAATTTAACTTTATATTTAATATTAATATTTTTTTCTTTTTTAACCCAACATTCTTATTTTCATTGAAAAAAATATATTATGCACTTTCATTGTTTTCCTTTCAAATTAATTCCTTGTATTAGTGACTCTTGAAATTTTATTATTTAAACCATGTTAATAATTTTACTCAATCTTTTGGTTTTTAATTAAATTAAATTCAACTTTTTAATTAAATTAAATTTATGTTAATATTTTTTAGCATTAAAAGGATGCAGGTGGGACCAAATTCTTTATGATCGAAGATATGAGGGAAATAAACTATGTGTGGGGTCTATAACAAACCACAAACAATCAAACAAAAGTCTATATTACTCTACAAAGTCTTCTCCTTCCCGAAAAAAAAAGAAGAAGTCAATGTCAAATTTTTAATAGTGATCATCTCTTGTATAAAAAAGGAGGTAAGTAACCATGTCAAAATTTCATATTTCCAAGTGTTGTGAGCTCTCAACTCAGGGGAAATTTCTTGGGCCAAGTAATCCATTTTATTGAACTTAGGGGAAATGGAAATAAATGAGGGAGATCATATTGTCATGTCCACTAAGTCATCAAGGTATTGATAGGCCACATTGTATCTCCATTAAATTTCACATGAAATATCATCTAACCCATCAATTTCCTCGCAAGGGGAAGAGATATGCAAGGGCACACTCTCATCATACCAACATGTGAGGAGCAACTCTAGTCACATCATCTAAATTTGACTTTATGGTTATATGTTTTCAAGGTGGTAAAACGACCCACATTTGGATTGGAGTGTGTAGTGTCTATGCAAACAAAATTGGGTCATTTTCCACACTCGAAAGGTTTTCTTTCTAGTTACTTTATCCTTAATTCGGCATAGGCCCTAGTGAAATTCGATTTAGTTCAAGTAATCATGGAACATAAAAATATTTTGGAACTCAGAAGAGCATTGAAAAGGCATAAGGAATATACCCAAACCAATCAAAGTTCTTTGTTCTCGGTTACATTCAAAGTTCATGAGAATGAACATTATCGTGCCTCTCAGCATGTGACAATTATGAACCTATTAGTCCAACAATGACAAAGAATAGACATCTTGGAAGCATAATGTAGCATGTTAAGGAATTTGACACTCAATCTTCACAAAGACCCTTTCTTCAGCCTCAAAGAAGAGAATGCCTATCGATTATGTACAAAAAAAAAATTAAAGAAGAAGAAACTATTCACCAACTAAAATAAGCCATGGACATTGAGTGGCAGAATTCTCTCACATATAATGTGTTGATGTTTCAACATCGAACAGACATTCTCCTAGATTGGTCATGCTGATTTGACCAAGGGAGGATGATACGTTCACTCACAGGGCTATGTTAGTGGTGAATGGCCCATGATGTTGATGGTTCTCCAGTTAGCAACATCGAACAAACAATCTCCCAGATTGGGCATGCTAACTTGTCCAAGGAAGAATGATACATTCATTCACATGGATTTTCTAGTGGTGAATGGCCAAGGCATAGTCTTTCTCCTCACGAGGAGTGGATAGACTTGAGGTGCTCTCACATTTTCTGTTCTAGGATGGAGTGATCTATATTAATTAGAGGTGCATGTGAGGAGATGATACATCAACATAAATATAATATACAAATAATATATTTATAATATAACGTATAAATATAAATAATCAATAATTAACTAAACTAATTAATGAAAATACATGTCCATTAATGAAAGGGCACTCCGCCCAAGTATATATATCAGGGCCCTCCATTGTAATATACCATCTCATATCATCTCATACAATATTTACTTACAACAACCTGTAATGTCCCCATTTTGGGACATTATAACTTTACAGAGTGTTATGCCTACCAAAGTAGCCAGATAGGGGTGATAGAGAATTCAGGAGATATTGAGGGGTTTTATTGGGCCCAACTTGCATCATTCATTATCAGGATCCATTCCGCACAGCATGGTTTTGGTTTTGTTGCATTCTGACGATTTCCGTAATTTTGAGTTATTATGGGTCATATCTTAATTAATTTCACTAAGAAGGTCATAATGGGCATATTACTTGGAGAAACCTCTTAGTGTAATATCTCATCGGAATTGGGAAGAAGAGAACTACAGGATAAGATGATGAGAAGTGACTTTCAGTGGCCAGAGACGCCATAAGGATGGATAAATCACTTTTTAGAGGTAAAATGATTAATTAATTAATTAATTAAGTGATTTAATCAAGGAATAATAAAATAAAGTAAAAGTCACTTGGAGGGAAAAGGTCAACAACGAATTAGGGTTTCAGCAATGAATTAGGGTTTTGGAAAGCTATAAGAGAAGAGTCAATGACCTAATTCATCATTATGCAGATTACAACTTGTCATTGAGGAGAGAGGCGCATCTCAGGAGAGATAGTTCAATGGATTCCAAGAGGAAGACACCAGTTAGTTGATTTCGGTGTTGAGAGACACACCCTAGTCATCAGGAATATCATTCAGGTCTTCCATCATTCTTCAGCAGCAATTACATAATGTTCAACAACAAGGGCACACTCATCCAGAGAGAGGGCGCAACTTTTGAGGGGGTTTAGGTCAACTTACCCCATCCAGGGAGAATTCCAAGATTTCCCTCCGCCCATTTGAGAGGAGGGCAAGGCGCATCTTTTGCCTGGTTCCTCATCAGATTCCAACAGAGGAATCAACTGGGACGCATTTTCCAGACTTGGATGTGCGACACTTTTGGCGAGCACATTTGGGGTTCCAGAGCGAGCATCAGACCAGATTTAGGGAAACCCTTCCAACCCATTTCCCAGTAGACCAAGGTGGTATTTTTGAGACATATCTCATCTGATTCTAATGGTAGAATCACTAGGACGCATTTTTCCAGAAGAAGAGGGGCGCATTCCCCAAGGGGTATCCATCAGGGGTCCAGACTCATCAACAGAGGGGTCCGACAAATACCAATACTGAGGACTAGAGCAGGGTGCATCATTTGGGACTGTTTCCAGGCCATTCTGAGAAGTATATCTCCCAGGGCGAACTTTCTAGACTTCCAACAGTTACCGTTAGAGCTGCCATATTCCCAACACACCCATTGATTCTGCAACACTCACATATTCCGGGTATTATATTTTAGTTGCTTATTTGTATTCCGACTAAGGTCCTTTTGTCTTCTGATCTAGCCGAGTGTTGTTAGTTTATTCAGTCCCGTTCAGCCTATTGTAATCCGTAGAGATATCATAATACAAACTTTGCAGTCCTTTGTTGCATTTATTATTTGTATGATCATTTATATGCTGTAAAAAAATAGATCCTACATACACATTAACAACATTTCCTAGACTAGCCAAGTTAGGAACATTACAATGGTATCAGAGTTGGTTTTCCTGCCAGCGTAAGGGGAAAATCAGATAAGGATCTAGATACATCATTACCAGCGAGTGGATTGACAAGAGCACATATGGAGCCTACACCCATTAGATGCAGGGAGCGTTGCTACAGTTGCAAAGTGCCTTGGAAGCCAAATCACAGATGTAGGAATAAAGGGAAGGTGCACTATGATAGCGAGGATGAGGAGATGCATGTGAATGCAACCATAGATGCCTATTTGTAGCAGTCCGATAAGGCTAGTGACTCTTGCGCATCTGAGGAATAGTTGTATGGACATGATGATAGCGCATATCCTTCATCTTCCCCATCAGGTAATGTTGAGGATTCAACACTTCATCATAGTGGTGACAGTTGTGAGGATTCATATGTGTTGGCACTTAGACATGATGAGATTAAGAGGTTGGATGACCTATCGGTGGGTGTAGACATGGCTTCCAGGAAGTCATGTATGGAGAATGATGAGCTTCCTATGATGAGTGAGCCACATTTTTCATATTCTCAATCACCTATGATATCCACGACAGATGAGGATATCAGTGGCATTCCCGATATGGTAGAGAAGCCTTGTGTGGGGATTGCACACAAGGAACATATGCATATGCAGACCGAGGAGGAGAGGTATGGCTTGGAGATAGTTGACCTTACACATACCTATCAGTATGAGGAGAGTGAATCACCACTCTTGGAGACATTGATGGACCAGGCTATGGAGATCGACAACTTGTTGGGACGCTTACTCCCATGATCAATCTACAGTGATGAGGATGCACTCCTTATTGGTCGGAATGACCATAACACGTGTCTGGACACATCTGTATGGGATCCAGGCACAGATGATATTAGTCGGGTGAGTGCACAAGAGGATACAACTTCCCATACAGGATATGATGTGATTCAGATAGGGGTCACAGTTGGTGATGGCATGCAGTGGCATACATGAAGACTTAGTAGCACAGGGGACAGTGGGCAGTTCAATGCCTTATATTTTGAGGAGTGTGTTGTTGGGGATTCCATTGTTGACACTAGAAGTGAGAGGCATGAGGTAGCACCTCAACGGGATTGTGACCAGGAGTCACGACACTTGGCAAGACAGTTGAGAGTCAATGAGGACATGATCATGGTAGCGACTAGATGCATTGATGATACACATGCATTGGTGGCAGGTTGTTGTTGGAGAGCCTCGATGGCACATGATAGTTCAGATGGGGGACTTGTCATTGATGACTTGCAATTGTTGAGGGATAGGGATTACCTATTGGAGGTTGGCGAGATATATCATAGGGCACTGAGGGAGCAAGAGGTTGAGGTGGACCAACTCACTCATGAGTTGGTGAGCACACATAGATTCTCGGAAGGCACACAGAAAAACCTTCAAGAATCAGAGTCCAGATCAGAGGAGCTCCTTGAGGAAATTAGACAGAGATCCACTACATCTATTTCAGTAAAGAGTCAGATATATCCCTCAACCACATTGCGCGAGGATGTTGGTGGTTTAGTAGTGGAGCACCAGTTGAGGGAGGAGCATGAGGAGTACCCAGGATCACTGATGAGTATGGAGAGATATGATCCAGAGATACATGAGGATGTCCATAGGTCACAGGGACCACCCTTCACGAGGGGTGTTGAGACAGTTGAGCACACACATACACATGGGGATTCCAGAGCCAGGGGAAATTATGAGGAAAATTCCATTTGTGTTCTAGGATTGGTTGACCTTCATGTAGAGTATGACCCCGTAGTACACCCAGGATCCAGGATGTTGCAGGTGTATACAGGAGATCACATGAGTATGCAGGGGCACATAGTGATGAGTGGTAGTTCACAGAGACATATAGAGTTGTACAATGGGATTCAGGGGGACACACTAGATTGCAAGGAGGAGATGTACTTAGTAGAGCATGGATATTCCTCTCCCTTGCAGTAGTATACAGATATGGGAGATCACCTTCACCGTAGCAGCAGTTACGTGAGTGACGATGGATGGAGAATGACTGACCCATAGTTGGTGGATGTACCTATCGTTGTACCTAATGGTTGGTGTTTAGTGATGAGTACAGGCGATTATTTACTATGGGTGTCGATGGACGAGCTTTTGGTTAAGTCCTTTGGATTGACCAAAGCATATGATATTTTCCAATCCTACAGTTGGTTGCAGATATTTATGATAGCCTTTCCTGATACTTTCATCATTGACAACAACACAAGGGGAGTTAGACAGTGGAAGGAGACATGGAGATTTGGTAGGCCGAGACCACTTGACAGGAGTGTCTTGATTGCATTCATCAGGATAGGGGTGGATCATCAGGGGCAGACAGTTGAGGCCATGGGCGTGATGGGGAGTATGCTAGGCCACGAGATAGAGGATATCTCAGAGGTTGCTACATATTCAGACTCTCATTGGGATGAGCGTGGAGTGCTTTCGATAGTTACCAGTAGGGCACACCAACAGTTAGTGGGGATTGGAAGTGATGAACTTCCAAATTTGACATGGGATCCGGGAGTCCATTTGGTCAATAGTTTGTTTCATCTTATGAGGATCCATGAATGGAGGGTCCAGTATGGATACTTTGAGTAGTCAGTCATGATTAGAGTAGAGCAACATCAACATGATGGTCCCTATCAGAGACTAGCATGGGACCCTGGGATTATAGGACCGGGAATTTCATTGACTGATGGAGAAGAGAGGATGTTTGCAGAGGGGAGTCACTTTGATTTTCCATTGAGTTTCAATATTGGGGAGATCACTTCACTGACTGGTGATTCATTGAGGTCTTGTAGTACCTCGCTATGGCAACAACATGTTCAATCGGTGGGGGTCATGTTGAGTTTGGTATGGTTTGGTAGGATAGACCCATTTCGGGTTAAGGCCATGTGTTATTTGTAGGAGACTCATGGTGTTGATATGTTACATAACTATAATCCACAGGGCATTGTAGTTGACATTCTGATATGGGATCCAGGGATTTGAGTGCTTGGTAGTTCAACATTTGATGGAGTTGAGTTTCGAATAGAGTGGTTACTCAGGGAGTTCATTGAGATTCCTTGGTCATTGATCATTCTACTCATTAGGAGCATGTGGGTGTCATGCGTGGTGAGCACTTGGAGATACCACATCTTGAGGGGAGTCTACCTTGTGTCACACAGGTGGATATGGGACCCCGGTATCATATGTAGTTGGATTCAGTTATTACTTAAGGGCAAGCAATATCCCGGCAGGGAGGACTATAATGTCCCCATTTTGGGACATTATAACTTTACAGAGTGTTATGCCTACCAGAGTAGCCAGATAGGGGTGACAGAGAGTTCGAGAGATATTGAGGGGTTTTATTGGGCTCGACTTGCATCATCCATCATCAGGATCCATTCCGCACAACATGGTTTTGGTTTCGTTGCATTCCAACGATTTTCGTAATTTTGAGTTATTATGGGTCATATCTTAATTAATTTCACTAAGAAGGTCATAATGGGCATATTACTTGGAGAAATCTCTTAGTGTAATAGATCATCGGAATCAAGAAGAAGAGCACTACAGGATAACATCATGAGAAGTGTCTTTCAGTGGCCGGAGAAGCCATAAGGATGGATAAATCACTTTTCAGAGGTAAAATGATTAATTAATTAATTAATTAAGTGATTTAATCAAGGAATAATAAAATAAAGTAAAAGTCACTTGGAGGGAAAAGGTCAACAACGAATTAGGGTTTCAGCAATGGATTAGGGTTTTGGAAAGCTATAAGAGAAGAGCCAGCGACCTAATTCATCATTATGCAGATTACAACTTGTCATTGAGGAGAGAGGCGCATCTCAGGAGAGATAGTTTAGTGGATTCCAGGAGGAAGACACCAGTTCGCTGATTTCGATGTTGAGAGACACACCCTAGTCACCGGGAAGATCATTAAGGTCTTCCATCATTCTTCAACAACAGTTATATAGTGTTCAATAGCAAGGGCGCATTCATCTAGAGGGGAGCGCAACTTCTGAGGGGGTTTTAGGTCGACTTACCCCATCCAGGGGGAATTCCGAGATTTCCCTCCGACCCATTTGAGAGGAGGGAAAGGCACATCTTTTGCCTAGTTCCTCATCAGATTCTGATGAAGGAATCATCTCGGACGCATTTTCCAGACTTGGACGTGAGACACTTTTGACAGACACATTTGGGGTTCCAGAGCGAGCATCAGACCAAATTCAGGGAAACCCTTCCAACCCATTTCCTAGTAGACCTAGGTGGTCGTTTTGAGACATATCTCATCCGATTCCGATGGTAGAATCACTAGGACACATTTTGCCAGAAGAAGAGGGGCACATTCCCCCAGGGGTATCCATTTGGGGTGCAGACTCATCAGCAGAGGGGCTCGACAAATACCAATACTGAGGACTAGAGTAGGGCACATCATTTGGGACAGTTTCCAGGCCATTTCGAGAAGTATAGCTCCCAGGGAAAACTTTCCAGACTTCTAGCAGTTACCGTCAGAGATGCCATATTCTTAGCGCACCCATTGATTCTGTAGCACTCACATATTCTGGGTATTATCTTTTAGTTGTTTATTTGTATTTCAGCTAAGATCCTTTTGTCTTCTGATCTAGCCGAGTGTTGTTAGTTTATTCAACTGCATTCGGCCTATTGTAATCCGTAGAGATATCATAATACAAACTTTGCAGTTCTTTGTCGCATTTATTATTTGTATGATCATTTATATGCTGTAAAAAATAGATCCGACATACACATTAACAACATTTCCTAGACTAGCCAAGTCAGGAACATTACACAACCTCTCATCAAGTCCACTAAGTCTTGTTGAGATTTTCAATGTGTAATTATTCTATGATAATAGTAGCATTTAAATAATAAGGCAATAATTATCAGATCTGAAAATCATAAAATTTAACATGGTATCAGAGCTCCGTGAGTAAATGAGTCATTTTCGAAGCTAGTTAAAAGCTTTCAATGCCAAATCTGATAGATTTGCTTCAGATCTTTTATTTTTTGCAATTATATAGTCGTGGTTGTGAGTGACCTATGCACATAGAGCAACCACATTCCCTTTGGTCATGATTTTCCAAATTACAGGGAGCGACCGCCTTAAGGATTGTATCTTGGATCTAGTACATTCAGATGTATGTGGACATATGATAGTTGCATATTTGGGTGGATTCATGTACTATGTGATATTCATTGATGATTTCTTCTGAAAGACATGGATCTTCTTCATGAAGACAAAGGATGAGGTCTTTAACAGATACCAGGAGTTCAGGGCTCATGTAGAGAACTTGACATGGAAGAAGATCAAGGTGTTGAGGTCAGATAATGGAGTAGAGTACACTTCCATGGACTTTAGTAATTTCTGCAAGGAAGCAGGGATCAAGTGGGAGTTCCAGTACATATCCACAGATGAGCAAATTGCGGACATTCTCACCAAGCCTCTGTCTAAGAAAAAAGAAAATTTGTATACTTCAGAGACAAGTTTAGTGTGATGCAAAATGTCTCCCTCGCTCAGAGGGAGTGTTGATGTTTCAACATCGGGCAAACATTCTCTCAGATTGGTCATGTTGATTTGACCAAGGGAGGATGATACATTCACCCACATAGCTATGCTAGTGGAGAATGGCCTAGGATGTTGATGGTTCTCCAGTTAGCAGCATCAGGCAAACATTCTCCCGAATTGGTCATGCTGACTTGACCAAGGGAGAATGATACATTCACTCATGGGGCTTTGCTAGTGGTGAATGGCCCAGGGGTAGTCTTTCTCCCGACGAGGAGTTGGTAGACTCAAGATGCTCTCACATTCCATGCTCTATGATGGAGTGATCTATATTAATTAAACGTGCATGTGAGGAGATGATACATCAACATAAATATAATATACAAATGATATATTTATAATATAATATATAAATATAAATAATCAATAATTAATAATTAATAATAAATTAATTAATGAAAAGACATGTCCATTAATAAAAGGGCACTCCACCCAAGTATATATATATATATATATATATATTAGGGTCCTTACAACAATTTATTGTAATATATCATCTCATACCATCTCATATAATACTTACTTAAGAACAATTTCTCATCAAATTCACTAAGTCTTATTGAGATTTTCAATATGTAATTATTCTATAATAATAATAGTATCATAAGATAATAATTATTTGATCTAAAATTAGAAAATTCAATATAATATAATATAGATAAAAAAGAAACAATCAATTAACATGTGTTATGTTAATTTTATGTTTTCAAAATTATTAGATTACTATGAGTTTTTGTTAATTAGATTATGTAGTAAAAAAAAATATAAAATGTAATAATTGTAATTTATAACAAACTTTTTTTTATGTGGAATAGAATTGTTTTTTATGAAAAATCTCAAAAACAATGATTTTTATTTACAACTTCTTTTTACATATAATATTTTTCAATTTTTATCTATATATATTATTATTTAAATTTAAATTTATTATTAAATTTATATCATTATTTTTTTATTTTTTATTTATTGTAATTATTATTATTATTAGAATAATAGGTGCTATATCTGGCTGCCTTATAACTCCTAGTGACCACTAGATCGCACCCCGTAAACTAATTATTATTACTATTTAATTTGTGAATTTATTATTAGTAAAAATGATTATTTTTACTCTTCTCTTAAATTTATAAATTTTTCTTGGAACCAATACCTCTTCTCTTCAATCTATAAACCAATTTAAACCTAGGTAGGGTGTCCATCGAAAAGCTATAAACAATAAGCAACCCCAAACATTTCAGCAAGTACCTGTCGATCAGACCCACGCGCCTAACACCGACTGTAAACTCTACTCGACAAACAAGGAAATGTCGCATCGGATGGATCATGAAATGGAGCCAAACATAAACCTCTCCATACGTTCCTGGGATGACACGACAATTCAGATATATACGGCCGTCCCCAACGTTGACACGTCACAAGAACCCCCCCATCAAGAACATCAAATCACGCTCATTTATGGCTCAACCGACAACAGATAAACGGCAGCGGAAGGGGTTGGTAGCTTTTTCTACCGCCAGGTGGACAGATGAAGCTACATTGGCGGCCACGA
>ML785613.1:594808-605630 GCA_009831015.1 Picea engelmannii | reverse complement strand
GAGGGTTTTTGTCAATTTGTCAAGACCGCAATTTCAAACAAGTGAGAATTTTAATCATCCCCAAAAATAGGGTTCTATTGGTACCATTAATTTTTGATTTGGGGGTTCATTTTGGTGCTTTTGACACAAAGATATGTTTTTTTTGCTAGAGTTTTCGTTTTGAGGTCATAGTTTTCGTTAAGTTGGTAACTATGTTAAATGAATGTCGCAATTTGATGTAACCATTTAGGAATGATGCAATTCGACACACGATAATGAAGGTGTACAACAAAATGCAACACAACCATTGAGGAATGCAACAATTCAACATTATTCAACCAAGTTAAACGCCGCAATGTGACATTACGATAGTAAACCATAATTTTTTTTTTAGTTTAGATAAATGTACCATTATAAAAATCATGAAAAATGATAATAAGGGTAAGGTATTAAGTAGTAATAGAAAAATTCAAAACTATTTTTAATGCAATGTGGAGTATCATGGTTATTTGATATTTTTTAGTTAGCCTTATTTAGAATTTCTTATTAATCATACATGTTGGAAGATTCAATAATTTGAAGACAAGGACAATAATCTAAATGCTTAATTTTAATCTCTAAACATTAATAAATTAAAAATAATGAATTGCGTGTAATTTAAGTGATCAATTCATATTATAATCATGGATGCTAATAGATTCAATAATTTTAAGAGAATGCCAACAATGTAAGTATTTTCTTTTAATATCTAAAAATTAATAAATTAAAACAAATGAATCGCTTGTTTAATTTAAATGATCAAACTAGATTAAAAAACTTATCTATATTATTCATAAAAAAAAATATTCTTTAATTTAAATGATCAAACTAGATTAAAAAACTTATCTATATTGTTCATAAAAAAAATTATTCTTCAATGCAACATAACCATCAAAGAGCATAGTAATTTGACTATGTTATCATAGTAACCATGGTCAACCAAGTACATCATGGTGAACAACAGTCAACCATAGTAATTTGACTATGCCAACATAGTAACCATGGTCAACCAAGTACATCATGGTGAACAATAGTCAACCATAGTAATTTGACTATGCCAACATAGTAACCATGGTCAACCAAGTACATCATGGTGAACAATAGTCAACCATAGTCAAACAAACTCAAAATGTTTTAATACAACACAATCATTGAGGAACATAACAATTCGTCAAAAGTCAATGAGTCATAATCATATGTGGAAACCATGGTTAACAATATGTCATGTTGTGACATTGCTTAACCCTAAATGAATGTTATAATGTGGCATAACCATTTACGAACGATGCAATTTGGTATGTCGAAATGCAACACAACCATTGAGGAATGTAGCAATTCGACATTATTCAACGAAGATGAATTCCACAATGCAATATTACCATAACAAACCTTGGTTAAACACATTCAACGTGGTCAACCATAGTCAACAATTACTCACCATAATTAACATGGTCAACCATAGTCAACCATTACTCACCATAATCAACATGGTGAACCATAGTCAACCATTACTCACCATAATCAACGTGGTCAACCATTGCTTAGCATAATCAACATGGTAAACGATAGTCATCTCAATGCAATGTTTATTAATGGTTGACTATGGATGACCTTTAATCTGGCACCCATATTTTAATACGAGGGATGCAATTCATAAACATCGTGTTGAAACATAACCCTAAAGGAATGTCACAAGGTGAAATAACCCTAATTGAACATCACAATATGATGTAACATTGTCAAGGCTAACCTACGTTAAATAGCTACATTCCTCAATGGTTGTGCCACATTGTGGTGTACATCTTCATTGTATTATGTCGAAAGACAATGACCTTTAAGTCAATGAAGATGTATGTTGAAATGCAACACAACCATTGATGAATGTAGCAATTCAACATTATTCAACCAAGATGAATGTAACCATGCGAGACTACCATAATAAACCATGGTTAAACACAATCAACATGGTCAACCATAGTCAACCATTACTCACCATAATCAACATGGTCAACCATAGTCAACCATTACTCACCATAATCAACATGGTCAACCATAGTTAACCATTACTCACCATAATCAACATGGTCAACCACTACTCAACATAATCAACATGGTCTACCATAGTTAACCATTACTCACCATAATCAACATGGTCAACCTTTACTCACCATAATCAACATGGTCAACCATACTCAACTTAGTGCGATGTTTATGAATGGTTGACTGGATGACCTTTAATCTAAAACCCATATTCCAATATGAGGGATGCAATTCATAAACATCGCATTGAAACATAACCCTAAAGGAATGTCACAAGGTAGCATAACCCTAAATGAGTGTTATCATGTGACGTAACATTTTCAAGGCTAACTTATGTCAAATACCTACAGTCCTCAATGGTTTTGTCGCATTGAGACATACATCTTCATTCTATTATATCGAATTGCATCGTTCCTAAATGGTTACGTCACATTGTGATGTTCCTTGAGGGTTATGTTGCCTTGTGACATTCCTTTAGGGTTATGTCACATTGCGACATTCCTTTAGGGTTATGTCGCATTGCGACATTCCTTTAGGGTTATGTTTTAGTGTGATGTTTATGATTCCATCCCCCGAATATGGGTGCCATATTAAAGGTCACCCATAGTCAATCATGCTCCACTATAGTGAACATGCTCATAAACTCAATCATGTTTAACCATAATTAACTTGCTCATAAACTCAATCACGTTCAACCATAGTTAACATGCTCATGCTCGTGCTCATAAGAGTTACATTAGTTAACGACATTCATTAATGTTTATGTTACATTGCGACATTCATTTTCAAGGCTAACTCGTGGGATAACTTATGTCAAATTGCTACATTTATCAATGATTGTGGTTGCATTGCAATGTGCATCTTCATTGTATCATGTCGAATTCCATCATTCCTAAATGGTAATGTCACATTGCGATGTTCATTTAGGGTTATGTCACCTTGTGACATTCCTTTAGGGTTATGTTTCAATGCAATGTTTATGAATGGTTGACTATGGATGGCCTTTAATCTGGAACCCATATTCCAATAGGGGAGACATAATTCATAAACATTGCACTAAAACATAACCCTAAAGGATTGTCAAAAAATGACATAAACCTAAATGAACGTTGCACTGTGACATAACCATTTAGGAATGATGCAATTCAACATAAGATAATGAAGATGTACATCAAAATGTTACACAACCATTGAGGAATGTAGCAATTCAAAATTATTCAACAAAGATAAATGTCGCAATGTGACATTACCATATTAAACCATGGTTAAACATAATCAACATGGTCAACCATAACTGAGTTAGTGTGATGTTTATGAATGGTTGACTGTGGATGACCTTTAATTTGACACCCATATTCCAGTAGGGGGATGCAAAAGGAAGTGGGGACGATGCAATTTGACATAATATAATGAATATGTACGTTGCAATGCGACACAACCATTCAAGAATGTAGAAATTTGACATAACTTAGCCTTAAATATGTTACATGACATTGCAATGTTCATTTAGGGTTATGTTATTACTTAACCCTAAATGAGAATCACAATGTGAAATAACCATTTAGGAATGATGCAATTTAACATAAGACAATGAAGATGTACATCAAAATGCGACACAACCATTAAGGAATGTAGAAATTAAAAAATATTCAACCAAGATAAACATTGCAATGTGACATTACCATAGTAAACAATGGTTAAACACAATCAACATGCTCAACCATAGTCAACCATTACTAGCCATTATCAACTTGGTGAACCATAGTCAACTCAGTACGATGTCTATGAATGGTTGACTATGGATGACCTTTAATGTGGTACCCATATTCCAATAAGGGGGACGTTGTAATGTCCCCAAGGCCGAGCCCTATTGTAAATCATGTCTATGAAGTGTAAAGCTTGCATTATGAATTGTAATTATTTTTTTATACGCTGGTGAGCCAAGTTTATATAAGTTGGTGGGCTTATGTGTTATTAGGCCAGAGAGCCTAAGTGTTAAGGCCGAGAGCCTGCTTTTGTATATGTAATCATGCAGAACATTAATAAAAATATAAACACCACTGCGTGTAGACTGACCACGATGAATGAGTGATGGGGGACTAAGATTCCACAGATTAGGTAAGGGATTGGGGGCTGGAAGGTGGGAAAGAGAGGCTAAGTGTTAAGCCTAGGGGCTTAAGTCCTTGGGAATAATATTTTAATATTATTCCAAAAGCCATGTGAAATATATATTTTGTCCTAAGTTCTTTGGAAGGACAAGTGACTTCCAAATGGGAAGGAACGAGCTTCATGGGTGACAAGTGTCAACCCAAGCGCATGCAGTTAAAACTGTTGAGTTGAGCCATGATGGGGGTTCCTCCTCCATTCTTTTGTTGACCTTCTGAACCAGGAATCCCGTATGACCTCTACAAGAATACCCTCACGCAACTCGGGGAAAACCAAAAAAGGCCTGTGTTGATTTCTGGAGGAGTCAGTACACCCTCTGTCAAAATCGTCGAGTCTGTGTTCGACCTCCCATTCCCCATCCTTCATCTGAACTCGCGGGTGTCTAGGATTGACCTCTGTTTCAGTGTTTGTTCTAGGGAATCCTTACCTAAACTGTTAAGTCTCTGCGTGAGATCTTCGTACACCCTCACGCATCCCTGAAACCTGAGTCATGAGTCTGTCCTGTATTGTTGGTTGGGGAAAACCGAATGCCCCATAATTGCTAAGCCTTGTTATGCTATAGCATCTGTCTATCACCAGTTTTTGGGAAGCCCATGTCTGTGTGTCCAGTGGACTATTGTGGTCACATAGTGCTTGACTGTGTGTGGCTTGCAGACCATTGTATGTTCATGTGGAGCCTCGTGGTTGCCCAACTGTGTTGGAAATCAAGTTGAAGGAAACAGGTTGTCTGGCCTATGTATATCACTCTCTCCAAGTGAGGAAGGTGGTTGCGGTTGAAGAGGTAGTTTTTCAGGCCTATGAGAAACTCCCTCCAGGTGAGAGAGTTTGTTGGGAAGTGGTTTTCTCCCAGAGAGAGTCCAGCACCAGCTTCAAAGCTCCAAGAATTCCACATATTCCCTGTTGTCGAGGCATAGATAGGGAGGTGAAGCACCGATGGACTGTTCTTGTGAAGGTATATACTCCTGGGCGGAACAGGCATGTGGGGAATGAGAGTCTATTATTAGTGGGCGTAAGAAGGCATCCTGGGAAGAATCATTCCGGTTATTCTGTGCAGTTTTCCCTGTAACCTCATCCTAGACTAGGATTCCTTGCCTTGGGTGGAGCTTAGTCCCAGCTCGAGGGTGACCCACTGCTGAGAGTGATGAGCAGCATGGTCTAAGGCTGGGAGGTTCGTGGAAGGCCTGCACATGGTTGGTGGAATTACCATGGTTTCAAAGATGAGTATCACTTTATGCTTAATATTATGTTTTGCATGCCTGTGATGCTTATATGTATCATGTATTCTGTTGTGCATATGGATTATTGTTAATGACACGGATTATTTATGTTAGCAATAATCTTGTGCTTACTCTGAGTTAAATGTGTTTAATATGACTTAAATGCATGTTATTAATTAAGAATGAGAATGATGTTGTTCCGCATAGTAGCGTTTGCCCAACAAAGTGGGATGTAAGGTCGGGGGAGCATTACAGTTTGGTATTAGAGCCTAGTTTCAACGCTGAGCCTGGATGGGATGGATAAGTGGTCTTTGGACCAAGGTTTTGAGAATAAATTGTGTTTGGAGGACTAATTTTAGACCTCAGAATGTATCTGAGGGCCAAGGAGTTACTTGGCTGTGTTAAGATTCTCAGGAGGAGTAGCGGTGGATTAAACTGCAGCTCGCATGGTAATTGACCATGGAGAGAGAGAAATCCACACAAGAAGTGTTGGAACCATTGGATTTGTTTAGGAGGAAAGGAGAACCCTCACGACCGTTAGATCTGGAGAACATGCACAAGGCTTAAAACCCTTTGGAGTTGCACAGGAGTGTGGAAATCGTGATACGCGAAATCCCAAATTCGTCAGGACCATCCATTAAAAAGGACACGTGGAGAGCGATCAACCTTTCGCTGACTCATGAATTGAAAAGGTCAAAGGGCAAGTTCGTGAGAATTCACGAAAAATGTGAATTCGTGATTAGATCACAACCATTGATCAAGGAGATATTTGGACCGTTAATTGTCCAGGAAGAATTTTGGCATTTTGGGAGTTCGACTGTCAGGAGAAGTGGATTGTGTTGATGCACAAACTCCCGAAGCCCGAAATCACGAAATCCTGAAGAGTCAAAGTAGTGGGTTGAGTTGACGTCACTGATATGGAAGTGTACACATGGGTGTGTACCATGTGCCAGTGGGTCGAAAATAAAAGTAAGCATGGTGGGACCTGATGATGTAGCTGAAGGTAATGTGTACCTTCTTAAGTACACTGCATGTCACCACTATGGTTAGCGACAGTTGTGTTGTGGGCCCAGGGGGAGAGAGGTCGGAAGTTCAGGAGTCAGGAGTTGGAGAGGGAAGCGAGTCTGAGAACCTCCGAGACCAAAACCCCGAAGCCTCGAAATCCTGAAATCCCAAAAACTTTGATGACAACAAGACCACAGCGGATTCATCCTTTGGAGGATGAGTAAATGTGGACCGTTGATCCACCTGATTTCGTGAATTCAGTAATCAAAACTCAAGGAGATATTTTTGTGTGCCTTAAAAAATTTTGAAGGTCGAAAATACGGGTAGCACCTATTGGTCTAGCGTTTGGTCATGACCCGTGATCACATGGGTTAGGGACTAAGAAAGAGGGGGCTATCATTCAAAATTTACAGAGCCAAACAGAGCTCAGAAAATTCATGGAATCAAAACGTTTTCTTATTCACGTTGGTTTATGAATGTTGTAGTTTTATTAAGGGGTTAAGGCCCGACAAAATTCGGTTGACTGCATGTTGTGTGTGCAGATTTCAACGAGTGTCAGGACAACCATGGATCGACACCAAGTATAGAAATGGAAGAGGTGTTGATTGCCTCCAATTTAGAGAACGAAAGAGAAGGAAGGGATGTCAACTTGAGAGTCGAAGGATTGAACTCCAATGGACACAGAAAAGAGATGGATAAGGAAGGACATATGATGAAAATCATTGAAAGATTGCAGAGAGAAGCCCAGGCTCGCTGAGCCAATAGCTGAAAGCTCATGAGGATCAGGAATCGATAGGGTCAATTCAACTTAAAGATGTTGAAGAACCTGGAAATAATAGAAAGGAAATTGGAAAAGGAGAGTGGCACAAGAGAAAACAGGGAGTCGCAGGACCCCTGAGAGAAAAATAAGATCGAGGAGTGGTAGTAGACATCGTCATCGCTCCCCAAAGCATTCTGGTAAGGAAGCACATAGTAGTTCAAGCCCATCCCCTACTAGAAAACACCGAAGATTTGGAGTGGATTAATTGAAAGGGGAGATGAACAAGATTAAGCCTCCTACGTTTGATGGAGAACATAAGAAGGAGGAAGATGCCGAAACATGGTTGCTTGGCATGAGGAAATATTTCCAACTACAAAATTATTCCTCTCAGGCAGAAGGAAGAATTGTGATGTATCAACTAAAAGGAAAAGCATCCATGTGGTGGGATCAGCTTGTGCAGGTGCAACACATTAGAGAGAAAGATATCACATGGAAGGAATTCAAGAGGTATTTCAATAGGAAATACCTGACTAAAAGATACTATGACAGAAAGATAAAGGAGTTCTTCAAACTCAAGTTGGGCAACATGACCATTGATGAATACAAACGAAGGTTTTTGGAATTACTGAAGTATGTTCCATTCATCAAAGATGAGGCTGTCAAGATTCAGAGGTATCTGAGTGGACTGCCACCTCCCATTGGTGACAAGATTCAGTATGCTGATCCTAAGACTATGGAAGAAACAATAAGAAGAGCGAAATTCTTATATGAACAACAAAGATAAAAGCCTACCTTTCGGAAGGCTTGGGATGACCAGAAGAAGTTTAAGAAAGAACAGAGGTAGAAGGGAAACAAACCGCCCTTTTTCAGAAATAGTCCTCAAGGACATCCATTGTTTAGAGAGCCGAGAATGGCTGAAGTGGGAGAAGAAAGACTAAGACATACGCCCATTCAGTGTTGGGGCTATAAAGTGAAACACAAGTACAGATATTGTCCCCATAAAAATGGCAAAGCAAGAGCTGTCCATAATGTTCAACAAGCTGAAATAGTGGAGGACATGGGCAGTAGAATGCCAAGGATATATGCAACCCTGGACAACAAGCAAGCTTAATTTTAGTCGCACATGATTGAAGTGGAAGGTATGATTAACAACCAACCATTTATTATTTTAATTGATTTAGGGGCTATCCATAGTTATGTAGATCCTAGGGTGGTGGAAAGTTTTCATTTATCAAGAAGCAAACATGAAAAGTCTTGGTTAGTGCAGTTGGCTACGGGAACCAAGAGGAAAGTCATTGAGTTGGTTAAGTCATGTCCAATGGACATGAAGGGAATGAACATGAAGGCTGAATTGAATATTTTGCCTTTAGGCTCTTATGATTGTTTAATTGGGATGGACTGGTTGGACCAGCACCATGCCCTCCTGGACTGTCGTAACAAGGAATTTACATGCCTGGATGAGAAGGGGAATCAAAAAATAGTCCAAGGAATTCCTAGAGCCGTTACTGTTAGAAAAATCTCAGCAATGCAACTGAAGAAGTGCTACAGAAAAGGCTGTCAATTATTTGCAACCCATGTGGGGGAAACGCCTAAGGATAAGGTGTAAAGTATTGGAGACCATGCAGTACTAACAGAGTTTGAAGAAGTATTTCAGGAGGTACCCAGACTACCTCCGAAGACAGATATCGATTTCTCTATAAATTTGATGCCTGGAGCAGCTCTAGTGTCGAAAGCTCCTTATAGAATGAGTATGCTAGAGCTTAAAGAGTTGTAATTGCAGCTTGAAGAGATTCTAAAGAAGGGGTACATTTTCCCAAGCGTGTCACCTTGGGGTGCCCCGATCCTGTTCGTGAAGAAGAAGGATGGGATGTTGAGGCTGTGCATTGATTTGAGATAGTTGAACAAAGTAATTGTTAAGAACAAGTATCCTCTGCCAAGGATCGACGATCTTTTCAATCAATTGAAAGGTGTGAAAATATTTTCAAAGATAGATCTCAGATCGGGATATCACCAAGTAAGAATAAAGGATGAAGACATCAACAAGACTACCTTTAGAATAAGATATGGTCATTACGAGTTCACAATGGTACCGTTTGGGCTGTCGAATGCACCCATTGTTTTTATGTGCTTGATGAATGGTGTATTCAGGGACTACCTAGACAAGTTTGTCATAGTCTTCCTGGATGACATTTTGGTGTATTCCAAGTCAGAGGAAGAGCATGAACAACACCTGAGGATGGTGCTTCAAGTGTTGAGAGTACACCAGTTGTATGCCAAGTTGAGCAAATGTTTGTTTTATCAAAGGCAGATCCATTACTTGGGGCACATTATTTCAGAAGAAGGGATCGTCGTGGATCCTGAGAAGGTTGAGGCCATCAGAGAATGGTTAGCACCAAGGAATGTGGCAGAAGTTGGATCCTTTATGGGTCTAGCGGTCTATTACAAAAGGTTTATCGCAGGGTTCTCAAAGATAGCTCACCCTATCACTTCCTTGCAAAGGAGGGAGAAAAAGTTTCAGTGGACTAAAGAGTGTGAGAAAAGTTTCCAGTGATTGAAGTAGTTGTTAACCAATGCTCCAATATTGAGAATTACAGATCCAAATGTGGATTTAGTGGTGTGCACAGATGTGTGTAAAGAAGGTTTGGAAGGAGTTCTTAGTCAAAATGGATTTGTAATCTGTTATGAGTCTAGGAAGCTGAAAAAGCACGAAAATAATTATGCCACTCACGATTTGGAGTTGGCAGCAATCGTTCACGCTCTGAGGAAATGGAGACATTACCTCATGGGAATGAGGTTTGAACTCAGAACAGACCATAACGGTTTGAAATATTTGTTTGATCAGCCAACCTTAAATGCTAGACAAAGTAGGTGGCTGGAATTTCTATGTGAGTACAATTTTGAGATCAAGCATATCAAAGGAAAGGAGAATAAAGTAGTTGATGCACTCAGTAGGAGGGTGCATGAATTACATGCTACAGCCATTAGCACGTATCAGACTGATATTAAAAGCAGAATTATGGAGGTTGCAATCATAGATCTGCAGTACAGAGAATTGGTAGCCAAGCTACAACAAAGTAAGATGCCACAGAAGATGGAAGTTTATAAATTGGAAATAGATGGAATATTGTTGTACAAGAACATAATTTTTGTACCCAATGTCCAGTGCTTGAAACAGATGATTTTGCAAGAGATGCATAATGTGCCTTATGCAGGGCACCCTGGATATCAGAAAACAGTAGCAACAGTCAAGATCCATTACTTTTGGCCGGGTATGAAGAGAGAGATCGTTGAATACATCGCCAGATGTATGGAGTGCCAGAAATTTAAAGGTGAGCATAGGCACCCAACAGGGTTGTTGCAACCTTTACCCATTCCTGAGTGGAAGTGGGAAGTAGTAATGATGGATTTTGTTATGGGATTGCCCAAAACAGCCAAGCTGCATGATTCGATCATTGTAGTGGTGGAAAATATTACAAAAGCTACCCATTTTATTCCACTAAAAACTACTCACAAGGTAGCAGACGTTGTTGATATTTTCATAAAGGAAGTGGCACGATTGCATAGAATTCCTAAAATGATTGTGTCTGATAGAGACCCGAAATTCACCTCGAATTTA
>ML785613.1:561613-575975 GCA_009831015.1 Picea engelmannii | reverse complement strand
TCATAAACTCCTTAGCAGTGCAATTACCCTTACCATTGGCAGCTAATGGAATGAATTGGCTCTTTGGAAAACATTGGGACTATCATACATAGTCTGCAATTCATTTGATTATTGGAAAATAATGAATTAATTCATGACATGATCGTTCTTACTTGTATATTTTTCTTATTCCAACATTCTCCTTGACTATGAAACCCTCTTCTATCCAAGATTAATATCCTTCCCAACTTCTTCAACTGGCAGGTCAATTTTCTTGGCAAGGTCGTTTGACATCTATAATTTATTTTGGATGCATGTACCTACAAAGTATCTATACAATGCAATCAGGAGATGATAGCCATGAATTATGTGGATTGTTGGTAGTGCATTGCTCCATTCATGATCTCAATTGGAGTCTCAACATTCATCCTCAATGGCATGATTGTTTCCATAATGCCTCTTCCACCATTCACTGTGAGAATGACAACAACCTATAGTATTCTACCAATTGTTCTTTTCTTGGGGACTTGGCTTCTACCTGAGCAATTACATCCTTTCTTATGTTGGTTCAATTAAGGGAAGTGTGGGCAACAATTTGGGAAATATAATGCCCAACATTCACATAAGACAACCTAATACAAATTATGACACAACCAAAGTTGTGTACAAACCAACAATAATGCATATAAATCATATGACCATAGGATGACTACATACGACCTTTGTTAAGGTTGTAGGGGTTATAAATGGTCCAGGGAATGCACATGACCTCTTGGACAACAAATGCTTCTTTCAAATTCACCTAGCAGTAAAGTCATTGTGAGGAGAGTGGTACAACCCAAGAAAAGAGAAAAATCTCAACTAAACCAATTGAGTAACCTCTTATAGAAGTGCAACAAATCTGAGACAAAAACCATTGATCTCTAGACTTGGAAATGCATCCTGCGGTGGTAGTAATATAGTTTTTATACCCTCTATTAGACAAAGAAAACTAATAATACAGTGAATCCCCAAGTTTGATCACATATCCCTCTCATTTACACTCCCACTGTTGGCACAGGGGGCAGACCCAGGATTCACTCGAAGAGAGCACCAACAAGCCCTAGCTACTGGCCCTTTCGGCAACACCTGCAAAGCAGATGTAGTCTCACCCGAAGCAGTTGAGAGGGGGGTTGCAGGACAGATATGTCTACAACAAGGGGAATATCAAGTGGATCTAATACAACAACAAGGCACCATTCATATATCCCTCACCAAGCTAGATCTACCCTGCACAGTTATAGATCTGATCTAATAAAACAATGAAAATAACAATATAACAGTGATAGAGATCAAAGCATCAATCACACACACAACACAAGATGTACATGGTTCACCCTCTCTCTAGGGCTACGTCCACAGAACTGTGCTTGAGATTTATTAAGATAAAGCATACAGTTTTGATCTGCACTCTCAGCTTGCAGATATTCTTTCTTCTTCCTCTCTTTCTCTTCCCTTCCTGCGCACCTAGCTGTAGGACTTGACCTTCGCACACAACTGAAGATCTTACAATACGAGAAGGCTCTCTCTCTTAGCACTTTTCTCTCTCTCAATACAATAATCTCTTACCACAACAATAGAGCTAGATCAACAACAATATCGTACCAACCCGACCCAGGTCCTCTTGACCTTATTTATACATTACAATACTTCACCGACAACCCTAGGCCGAAACCTAGGTGCCAAAACCCTAGGTGTCTAAAACCCTAGGTCAACTTGACCCACTTTTTTCGGGCTTCGCCAGCTTGTCTTTCCTTCCTTCTCGCACGGTGCTCCAAAGCATCCAATAGTAGCTTTTTCCATTTGCTGAGTTGTACTCGATCCATCTTCCTTGTTGATCTGTCATCCTCGATCTCCTCATCCAACGGCTTGTATTTCTGTACTTCACTCCATCTTTTTTGATCTTTTTCTCACTTTGACCCAGTGACAGTTACTGTGTCTTCTACGAAGTTCTCTTTTCACATTTTCTTCCTTGTTCTTCACTTCCTTCCATAACCAAGGGCCAATAGGTCCCCAACACAAGCCTGTGACTCATCCCGAGGCACTTCAGATCTGATCCTTCTGTTTTACTTCGACTTTGGACTGCGCAGGGTAGCCTTTGCTTTCTTCTCTATGCCTCCTTCTCATCCTTGTGAAAACTGTCTTTTCTGTGTATGGTACCCAATTTCAACTGCACCTGGTACCTAGACCCTTTTCTTCTTGCTTTTACTGAGGTCTACAAGGCAGCTAGTTGTCATAGTACAACTTCAGCCGACTCCCATTCACTAATCCTTCCTTCTACTCTCCGTTCAATGTCTTCAGCTACGCAGCTCCCCCTTCGGTAACATAAGCGAACTCATATGGTCCGAGCCAATGCGTCCTAAACTTTCATGGATGTTTTGTAAACTTACTGTCATACATCAATACTAAATCACCCTGCTTGAATGCCTTCTTCTTGATGTGCCTGTCATGATAGGCCTTCTCTCGTTCCTTCTGAACCTACTGATGGAATCCTATAATAAATCCATCTTCTTCCAGTTCAACCAACTCTGCAAGCCTATCGCAAACAACGCCAATATCATCCATGTCTATAAATGCAACAATTCTTAATCTTGGCACCAAGTATTCCATCGGAACAACAACTTCAATACCATAAACCAACTTGAAAGGGGTCTGCATTATTAATTTCTTGCAAGTGGTTCTATAGGCCCATAGTACTGTAGGTATTCTTAAATTCCAGTCATCCCTGTTCACACTGCAAATCTTTGTCAGTGCGGTCTCCAAGATCTTGTTGAATGCTTCAACTGTTCCATTTGCTTGTGGATGGTAAGGTGTACTCTTCTGAGGGTGGACTACAAATTATTCATTCAAGGCTTCGACTTTCTTATTGATGAAGTGTGTGCCTTGATCACTCATAAGGGTCTTGGAGCATCCAAACCTGGTTATTATGTCATCAAATATAAAATGTGTAGATGTAGTTGCACTACAGTCCTTTACTGCTCTTGCTTCATCCCATCTAGTCAAGTATTATGTCACAATAATTATGTATCGTGCTCCTGTGCACTTTCCTGGTGGGTTTATAGGTCCCACAAAGTCAATGGACCACTTTTCAAATGCTTGTAGGGTCATCTGCAGTGCTAAAGGAACTTCATCTCTTCGGGATGGTTTTCCAACTCTCTAGCATACATCACAGGCTCTAGCATAATCTTTAGCATCTCTGTGTAAGGTAGGCCACCAAAGGCCAACTCTCATAACCTTCTACACAGTTGCTCTCCCTACATAATATCCTCCTAAGATGCCTTCGTGAGCTTCTGCGAGGATCAGTGGTAGCTCTACCTGCATAACAGACCTCCTTAATATCTCATCAGGTCCCATCTTGTATAGTTGACTAGCTATTAGTGAAAAGTCTGCAGCGCGCACCACTAGCTGTTTCTTCTGGGGAATTGTATACTCACTAGGTGCCATTCCTGTTGACAGGAACTAGACTATGTCTGCAAAGTGGTCATCAATATTTCTAATGGCGAGCAATTGTGCATCTGACAGTGTATCCTCCAAACTGGTGGGTTCTTCGCCATGTTCCAACCTCAACAAGTGGTCAGGGCCCTTGTTCATTCTTCCTAGCTTAACTATGATCCCAAAATCATATTCTTGAAACAACAGAAGCCATCTGCATATTCGTGCCCCCAACATTGGCTTGTTGACTAGGTACTTCAAGACAGAGTGATCTATGAACATTTTAAAGTGTCCTCCCAACAAGTAGTGGCATAATTTCTGTAGTGCGTACACCATGGCTAATCCTTCTCTCTCGGTAGTGGTGTAATTAACTTCAGCTGTAGATAGCTTCCTACTAGCAAAAGCTAATGAATGGTCGATATCCCCTTCTCCAGGTTGTGCCAATACTGTTCCTAAGGCAATAGAAGACACATCGACATGCACATGAAATTATTTTCTCCAATCTGGAAAAACCAAAATAGGCACAGTAACCATCTTTTGTTTCAGTGTGTCGAAGCTTGTCTGACATTCTTCTGTCCAGCTAAACCGACAATCTTTCTTCAACAACTTCTCCATAGGTGTTGTAATCTATGCATATCATTTAATGAATTTCCTGTAATAGCCAGTATGTCTCAACTCAGTGCACAACTGTTTGACTGAAGTAGGAGGCGATAAATCAACTATAATTGCAATTTTTGATGGATCAACCAGCAATCCCTGCTTGCATACAATATGCCCTGATAGTACTCCAAATGGTGAGAAGAAGATGCACTTCTTCAAATTCAAAGAAATTTGACACTGTCTGCTTTTATCCAACATTAGTCTTATACATTCAATGTGGTTTTTCAACAAACTAAACACAATCCAATCATCAAAATATTCTTCTAAAATATTATGCAAAAATTCTTTGAACGCTTCGACCACCACCCTGGAAAAGATGGTTGGGGCATTCTTCAGTCCAAATGACATCACTGTTTATTGGTAGGATCCCCATTCTGTGGAAAACGTGGTCTTGTGGCGTTCCTCCTTGGCAATCCAAATCTGATGGTATCTTGAAAAGCCATCTGTAAAAGAATATATCCCCTAGCCTCCCACATTGTCTAATACTTCATCAGTGAATGGTGTAGGGAAAGAGTCATGCAGACAAGCATCATTCATCTTCCTGAGGTCCACACATATCCTAATTTCTCTTGTCTTCTTGTCTTGTACCACCATAGGGCTGATCCACTCTTATTCTTCGACAGGTTTAATAATCCTTGCTTCCAACAGTCTGTGGAGCTCAATATTCACTTTTTCCTTATATTTTGAGTTCAATCTGTAGGATCTTTTCTTGACTAGATTTTCACCTGGTTTCAAAGGTATCCTCATCTCTCCCATAGGACCTTTGATACCTTTCATATCAGTGAAATTGGTGGGAAACAAGTCCTGATATTCGTGCAACAACTCTGTAATCTTGTCAATGGTAGCAGCATCCCAGTAATATCCGACATTGGCAAGCTTTGGTGTCTCCTCTGTCCCAATATTGACTTTTTTAATCTTAATTGGTTGACCGATAAATGGTAGTTCAACTCCCGGTCCTTCCACATCTCTTTGGCCTTCTGTTTCAGTGATGTTTACCTTCATGGGATCATCATCGTTGGCATTGATGTTGTAGCAACTCTGCAATTTTTGGAGAGGCGCAGTCCATTTGTCCTCTTCTTGTTCCATAGGGAGGCTAGATGCCTCTTTGAATACCTTCTTTCTCACAATATGTAATGCTTGGTCTACTGAAGGATATTCACTTTCAAATAAAATGGTGGTTACAAAATTCTGACTCATACCTTCCCACTCTGCAGTGATGAGGCGCAGTTCCGCTTGAAGATACCAATTGATAGGGGTTGTGTCCAGCGTGTTAATGAATCTGTGCACCCATTGTTCTCGGGGAATGTCACTCTAGGCCTCTTCGCAGCTCCGCACATGGTCTTTTGGGAAGCTTCGACCTGTGTACCTTGCTTCACATCCTTCTACTTGTGTTGAGAATCGTGTTGTCATCAAAGTTTGACATTATACCCAGTCTATAATATTGCTTTCCCCACCATCTTGTTGGTGTGTCTTTCAGGGCCTCATTCATTACCAACAACCTCTATTATGTTGGTACACTTGCTTCAAAATCTGATAGGAAGGATTCTAAAGGGTTCAGACCATCAAATGTGGGTAAGTTACTTACTGTTGTGCCGATCCAGCGAACTTCTCTGGTTAATCTGGCACATCTTCTAGTATATAGTTCATACATCTGGTTCTTCTAGTTCTCCAACACTTCTTCTAAATATGATGAACACGCACTGTCACTTCACCAACTCAGATTCCCATCGGTTGTAGGGTTGATGTAATCATGTTGTCTGGTTGTCAGTTTGTATATGTTTTCCAGTTCGTATGCGTGGTCTTCTTCTATGATGGGCTCTGTATATCGTGGAACCTCATCTGGATCTAAGGGTGCAATGACCCAAAGGCCATCTCTTTCAAATTTCATATTCCTTTCTTCAAATCAACCATTGTGGAGTTATCGAAGGCCCAATCAATTCCTAACAGTGCAGGGTAAGGGAAACTGTCATCAACAATTTCAATTACCTCGAAATCTGCAAACGTTCTCACTCCATCGATGTACACAGGGACATGTTCCAATCTGCCAAAAGAGCTGACAGCTTGTTGGTTAGCCATCCTAAGCCTGATAGGGGAGTAGATCAACTTTGGTTTCCCCATCAGTGCCCAAGTTTGCTTCGTCATGACATTGACCTCCGACCCTAAGTCGAGGACCACATAGTCTATATCATACTCTCCTATTTGAGCATTCAAGTGTAACTCTTTATTTGTCCTTCTCTTCTTACCAATTTGGTGTACTTCCCTATTCATTAAGGGGTCTATCTTTCCTATCTCATACTGCCTGATTAAGTTATGTAGCTCTTGTACAACATTTTCATCCTGAATCAACTTAATACAAGTGTATAAAAATTCGATGGGCTTACTTACCTTTTTTTCTTCTTTTGGCGAAGTCGACTGATCAAATGCCTGAGGCATTCCATATTCTCTTATTTCTGGTCGTGTCTTTGAGGAAGAACCTTGATCTACTTTAAAATCTTGCCTTGCTTCCTTAAATATTTGTCTTTCTTTCTTCGCATCAAAATTTTGGGTCTTCTATGTAGCTTTCCTGATACCTGAGTCTTCTACAATCTTTCCTTGAGTCATTCTATCCTCTCCTGTAGTAGGGCCTCCTCGAGTGATGAAAATGACATTAGGGTCTTCCATGTGAGGCTCAGCATATATCAATTGCACTTGTGGATTCTGCTGAGGTCCTAGTCTTTCCTGCAGCTTAGCTAGCAGCACAGGACAGTCTTCTATAACATGGTCGAACAAGCTACAATAGCTGCATGTAGTGCAAGGATTCTGACAATCCCTTGCCAAGTGTCCTGGTTGCGCACAATTGTAACAGATGATCTATCCTCGGCCTTGGCCAATTCCTCGTCCTCGTCCCCGTCCTCTGTATCCACCGCTAGGATTGAAATTTCCTCTTCCTGGGGAGTTATACTATGGAGTGTTTCCTTCTTGTTGTGCTTCACCTTGGATCTTGTATATGTCCCTCGATCTTTTGTGCATAAGGTCATAGGCCCTACAATCCCTATCGCCCTACCCCATAGACTTACAGAATGTGCAATATAAATTTGTGGGAGTCTGAACATACTTATGCATGTAATAACGCTCACTTTTGCAATGCCTATTTCTACATACTTCGCACCAGGGAAAGTTGACTTTCTTCAAGGGGCTCGGTGCTCCTAAGGCCAAATATTCATGAAATAAAGGACAATGTTCCTTATCATGGCCTTCTGATCTGCATCTTACACACCAGATATCTTCTCTTTTTTCCTTCCCCTTGTCCTTCTTCATATCCTCGACCTGTAGAGACAAACTAGTCATATGGCTCAAGATCTGGCTCATACTTGAGTTGGATTCTCCCATAGGGGCTGATTCGAGCTTCATAGCGATTTACAATGCTTCTGCCTGCGAAGCAATCTTCTGTTGCATCAGGAAACTCTGATGTGTGGTAAAAGGGAAGTGATGAACCATTCTTTATTCTGTTCATCTGGGATCTAAAAAGTTAAGCAGCCTATTAAGGTCTTGAACCTTTGGTCGAACTCCCAAATAGGCTCGGCGACTTTCTGCCTGATCTCCTTCAGTTCTGTAATACATTGAGATTCTAACTTAGGTTTCTTGAACTCTGCAATCAACGCATTCTTAATCTCGCCCAATGGCTTAGGCTACGCAAGTCCTTGGACAAGCTTCATGTACTAGCTCAATGCATGATCCCTTAGGGTAGTGTTGAACTGGGTCCTTTTAACAGATTCATCGGTGACATTTTTAATATTCCATACGGCTTCACACAGAAACCAATGCTGATCAGGATCTTCAGATCCATATCCCCTAAAGATAGGGAGCCTCATCTCATCTGCCATAGAGCTACCAAGGTTTTATGTCTGAGTAGATGTTGAGCTACTAGTAACAATACTTTGAGGACTCTGGTGGTTCTAATTATTTTGATTACCTAGTGCTTCTAAAATAACAGGAGGATTAACAATACTTACTTCAACATTTTGCGCAGTTCTTGAGGTTTCAGGTTCTCTTTGTTGAATCTCTTCATCTCGTCCTTCCTCTATTCTAGTGAGTTCTGAATGTTCTCCGTCTGTTAGATCTACATCTTCTCCACTGTAGAAAACCTCTTCCCCATAGTTTTTCTTGAACGGGTTCTCAACGTGAACCCCTCTGAATACTCTTCCATTGCGCATATGTCTAGATTATGTGTCACTGTCTCAATTCTTGAACATTAGCCTTTTTTGGATCCAACCAATCTATTGTATCTTCAAGATGTTCTTCTCATGCAACAACATCTTGATTCTTAGCTTCAGAAACTGCAAACATTTTCCTCTAGGTCCTTTGAAAAAGTATCTCTTGGCTTGGCTATATGATTCTACTCTGTCAACAACAAACTTGGTGATATACCCTCCAATGGTACTATCAAACCAATGATCTACTGCTCGAGATACAATGTTATCGACTGTTTTGACCTTCTTGATCAACTCCGATGTCCAAACCATAGGAGGTCTAGATTGGATCTCGAACTGGGTATCTTCTAGTCTAGCTAGCCATTCATACATCTCCTAGTGGATTCCTCCAAAGAAGATCTCGTGTATATCGGTAAAGATATATTTATCCAACCAATCCTCTGTACTAATATTAGGGTTCTTGTTCCGGGCTTCAACGAAGTCCTTCTCTTGATCCTTTATCCACTTTTCAGTCTATGTCTTCGATGGAAACCACCTTGACATTCCCTCAACAAGATTCTTGTCCTGGCAACGAAACCATTTGTTGGCACAGGGGCAGACCTAGGGTTCACTCGAAGAGCGCACCAACAAGCCCTAGCTACTGGCCCTTTCGGCAACACCTGCGAAGCAGATGCAGTCTCACCCGAAGAAGCTGAGAGGGAGGTTGTAGGACAGAGATGTCTACAACCAGGGGAATATCAAGTGGATCTAATACAACAACAAGGAAATATTCATATATCCCTCACCAAGCTAGATCTACCCTGCACAGTTATAGATATGATCTAATACAACAATGCAAATAACAATATAATAGTGATAGAGATCAAAGCATCAATCACACACACAACATAAGATGTACGTGGTTCACCCTCTCTCTAGGGATACGTCCACAGAACTGTGCTTGAGATTTATTAAGATAAAGCATACAGTTCTGATCTGCACTCTCAGCTTGCAGATCTTCTTTCTTCTTCCTCTCTTTCTCTCCCCTTCCTGCACACCCAGCTACAGAACTTGACCTTCGCACACAACTGAAGATCTTACAATACCAAACGGCTCTCTCTCTTAGCACTTCTCTCTCTCTCAATACAATAATATCTTACCACAACAATAGAGCTAGATCAACAACAATATCGTACCAACCCGACCCAGGTCCTCTTGACCTTTATTTATACATTACAATACTTCACTGACAGCCCTAGGCCAAAACCTAGGTGCCAAAACCCTAGATACCAAAACCCTAGGTCAACTTGACCCACTTTTCCTGGGCTTCGCCAGCCTGTCTTTCCGTCCTTCTCACACAATTCTCCAAAGCATCCAATGGTGGATTTTCCACTTACTCCCTCGATCTCCTCGTCCAACGACTTGTATTTCCATACTTCGTTCCATATTTTCTTCTCTTTTGCTCACTTCGACTCAGTGACAATTACTGTGTCTTCTGCGAAGTTCGATTTTCACCTTTTCTTCCTTGCTCTTCGCTTTCTTCCATAACTAAGGGCCAACACCCAATATTCATTGGATGCCATTAAAATCAGAACTGAATCATAAATACATAGAGCACAACCACACAACTGTTAAATACCATTTGAAAACAATGATTTTTTACCTTGGAAACGAAAATGGGAAAACCAACTTTGAATGGTTGATCAACTTTCATTTCAGAAATATCTGGTTACAATGCAGTTCTTGGCTCTCTGTGCATCCTCATCTCCTTAGCAAAAAAAAGAACCTTTTAGAGAGAAAGTATGGGAACAAGTAGGTAGATCTAGGGTATTGGGAAGGCCAAAGGGCATGACCTTTCATTTCACTTTCCTTGGTGTTTCCTCTCCTATTAATATTTTTCATTTTTCATTTTTTTCTCTCTTCTGTCTTATTTAGTTTTACATTTGCATTATCTTTAATAGGTTATCTAACCTTCATTAATCACGTACTTACACTTGCAAGTACCAAGTCTTACAACCATTCACTTGTTCAAATCCATTTTGGATCACACCTCCCCATTGAGAGGGATTTTGGTCTCCAAAAACTTAGAGGAAGCCAATATGGATCAATGTGCCTTATGTCTTCTTATTTGGAACATGGCTTTGGATTTGGATCTGGGATATAGCTCTAACTTTGGCTCAGGCTTTGGCTTGTGGCTATGAAAACTGGCTTCAGTATTGGCTATGGCCACTGGCTTCAGTCTTTGGCTCCTGGCTATAGCTCTGACTCTGGCTCTGACTTTGGCTTGTGGCTATGGCTACTAGCTTCGTTCTTGGCTATGGCTCTGGCTCTAGTTGTTGGCTTGGTTGTTCCTGCAATGTAGAAGGTTTCTCTCTAATTCTTGGCTCTGAGCAATCTCCAGATCCGAACTTTGCAATCAACATTCATTCTCATCTCTCTTAGACTTGGAGACGTTCCATCTTGGCAATGTATGAAGCCAAGTCAAATGTTGGTTTTCTTGTTCAATGTGACCCCAACAAGATATGTCATCACATAACAATCCCACAAGAGGTCATGTGGCTACTTTCTTATGCTAGGATCAATTTATTCTTGGCATGGAAACAATCCTTTGTTGTTTCACATGCTTACCAACATGTTTTCCATGCAACAACATCGCTTGAATGGAAATATTATGTACCCCTACATGTTGGATGTAGGAGACTTCATCATTGATAAGATGGTTCATTTGTTGGTGATTCATTCTTCAACCAACTTGCAATGAAAGAAACATCAACTCATGCTTGAGATCCTTCTTTGTTATCTCCTACTTCCATCAAACAACTGCTTGCTCATTGGTGAGGCTGACCTCTTGTGTTATTGCAACTCATTGGATAGCTTCTGCTCCCTACGTTGGAGATGTAGGGAACTCTTCATCCTCTTTACTCTTCACTCTCCACACTCTTCTCTTGGTTGTGTGGTTTTTGGGTTGAAGCTCTAGATGAAGTTTCCAACACCCCTCTTCCCAATGGCCACTCAACTTGTAGTGGTGGAAAAATTTATTGGTGCTATTGTATGGACTTCTTGACATCCTTCTTTTTTATAGGTGCCTCTGAGTTTGTTGTTGGTTTGGGGAAGCCTTCTTTCTATTCTTCCTTAAAAAACAATCTGGCTTGTGGAAAGTGGCTTGCTTATCTTAGCAAGATGCAACATGATGACCTTTATTCCCATAGAATGAGCATATCTCTAAGTACCAACAACTGGTAGCGCTATGGCCTTTCCTCTTGTAGCAATGATAGAAAAGGGATGTCTTGTTTGGTACATACTTCTTGTTCTTTGTCTTCTTGTTTCAGTCTATATTTTTTCCACTTATTCTAAGTGCAGGTGTAGGTCGAGTCTTTGAACTCTTTTCATCACTTCCCTTCTACAATTTGTGACAAGAAGGCTGAGATGGTAGTGGGTCGCCACCTTCATGTAATACTACTATTTTTGCTGATGAGCATGCCAACTCTTCCATGTCTTTTTCCTTCAAAACAAGTGGTCTTCATAGTCATTGGATTTTTCCCTCTGCCATCAAAACCTAGGCCTTCATGCTTGACCCTCGATGCAACTATAATGGTGCTTAAGATGCCTTGTNTGATGAGCATGCCAACTCTTCCATGTCTTTTTCCTTCAAAACAAGTGGTCTTCATAGTCATTGGATTTTTCCCTCTGCCATCAAAACCTAGGCCTTCATGCTTGACCCTCGATGCAACTATAATGGTGCTTAAGATGCCTTGTATTATTTTACCTATCCCTTGTCCATCGTAGCCCATTTTCCTTAACAAATTTGATTCAATACCTCTAGTATGATTTTCAAATTCACCAATCTGCTCTTGAGAAATGTTTATGGAAGTTGATCTTACTAGAGTTATCTTGGTCATGGTGGGATTTGACAGTGGCAGTATAAGGTGGCTTTACTTTTTTGGTCTCTTGGACAATTTCTTGTAGCTTTCCCAATACTTCTTCCTTCATTTCCAACTCGGAGTAGCTAAGCCATCATCTTAGTGAGCTCGTCCTCCTACCACCTATTCATATGGATTACCTTCTCTCTGAATTGCACAAGCTGCACTTTTCTCTTGTCCCAATCTACCTTGATAGTTGTGAGGGAATCTTGGCATTCATCAAATCACTTCTTTAGTAATCGCAGTAGTTTGGTAGAGGTCTCAAGTTTCTTTGTCATATTTTCCATCCTTTGGTCATACATTTGGACATTCTCTTTCAAGTCTTTGTTCTCTTCTTGACGTTGAACATTGATGACCCTTGAGGCTTCCAAATTTTATCTATTTTCTTTTTCCATGCTAAGTCTGCGCTCTCTTCAAAGTTACGACAACTACATCACAGTCAAGGATTGAATTTATCTGATACCAATATGATTCGTAAACAAGGGAATTATATCCTACTTGCTTCACCAACATAGATCCTCTATGGAAGTTAACTTCTAAACTCTGTTCGCAGTCTTGTATATAGATCTGTGTCTTCATTGTAGCCTACACACACCAACTAGCTAACAATGCCAATAATATATAGGACTCGGATTTGTTTCTTTGTTGTTGATCATTGACACTAAAAATGAATGCCTACACACACCAACTATCTAACAATGCCGATAATATATAGGACTCGGAGTTGTTTCTTTGTTGTTGATCATTGACACTGAAAATGAATGTCTCTATTGGCTGCCTTCAAGGCTTGGCAATGTCCAGGCCAATGCCAATAGTGAAAGACAAATGCACTCTTCCAATGTTGAAGATATATACTTAGTCCAACTATTGATTTCTCTTCTCATGCTCAAGCATTATGTGAACAATTCTCCAATTGAATGGATTTATATGGAGGACGCTAATCAAATTTCCAAAACATGCACTCAATGTATGTCAATAAAATTCCTGCAAGTCCTCCAAGACTTTGGTTTGCAACTTTTACAACCTATAATGTTTTTTATGAGGGACAGGATGAATGCTACTACTATCTTTTAACCTCCATCCTAGAAACCTTGAGTAGTGGCTCTTTATCTTTCTTTTTTTTCTATGGTATTTGGTAGCTTAGAAAACTTCCTTTTAGCAATTCGGGTTAGGATAATGACAACAACACAAATTGTTCCACAACTTGACTCAATGACACTAGCAACCATATCTATATGTGATCACCAAAACAATGGATGCACTACACCTTGGTGTGATTGGCCAATAACAACCAATGCTTACTTGATGTGTATTGAGGTTATAACATAGTTACCAACTTGACAAAAACCCTTTGAAGTTCATGTTTTTTTAGTGGTCATATTTAATAGCTATTTTTACCCCCATTTTGAAAAGTGGTGCTATTGGTAGCACCCATTTTTATCGAGGTTAAAATTACCACCTTTTGCAACAACAATGGCGTAGTTTTGTCAACAAAAACCTTAAAATCAACGCCCAAATTGAAAAGTGGCACTAACAACAACCTTTTTTTTATTTTCGAGGTTAAAATTATAAATTCTTTGAAACCTTCGGACTTTACAATTGATACCACTAGAACCAAAACCTTAAAATCAACCCTTGGATTGAAAAGTGGTGCTCCCTATAGCAACACCCTTTCTTTTCTAGGGATAAAATTGCAAGATTTTTGAAATTGTGGCCTTGAAAACCGGTACCCATGGAACCAAAATCTGAAGACCAACTATAGAATTGAAAAAATGCATTATCAATAGAATTGTTTTTTGGGGGAGCTTAAAATTGTAACATTTTAGAAACCATAGCCTGAAAGCCCAACATTGTTGCAAACAAAATCATAAAAAAGAAAAATAAATGACAAATAAATAAAAGTTAAAAAAAGGTAAAATCCTATACGAGGACATGAATTTATTTTTAAATAAGAATTAAAAAAGAAAGAAAGAAATTATATATATATATATATAATCTATTTTTAAGGTCACGACGAAGCACCAAATTGGTTTTTGAGACCCCCTTGTTTGTGGGACAAGGGACCCCTCCACAAAGATTTAACTGCTAAAGTCTACGAAGGTGTACATACCCTACCCTACCCTACCCATATATATATATATATATATATATATATATATATAT
>ML785613.1:549916-560415 GCA_009831015.1 Picea engelmannii | reverse complement strand
ACCGGACCTTAAGAGGGTAAGTTATTACTTGTGATTCTTTAGAATTTTGTTTATGTGTTCAAAAAGCATTAAGAGAAGCTTTCCAATATCACCATAGTTTTGTTGAGTTAAGAGGTTAGGAAGGTTGGTAGTGTGACAAATATTTTGAAAATGAGATCTAATCTAGGTATAGGCTGGACAATCTAAGAGAAAATGCTTTTCATCTTCAACCTTCTTAGTGTCACAAATGTGACACACACTTTCATCCCATGACGTTTTAGGAGTCGACCAATGCTCAGTTTCACTATGGAGCTCATGAGACTTTGTTCTTGTCCTAGAAATTCTTTTTTTTTCTTTACATTTGTCAAAACAGATAGATAATTTTGATTTTCTAGATTAAGGTTGATTACATCCTTATAATACCTTAATTTTCTTTTTTCCTCTAAATCTTTATCACACCACATTTTCTCCTTAAAATTTGATTTGATGATGTTTTTAATAGTATCTTTATTCTACAAAATGGTGCCTTCCATGATTCCCCAATAGTTTAGTCAAGACCGAGCATCTTTATGCCATCCTCGCTTGAGGCGATGGTGGTTACGACTCGAATTTGAAGCAATTTTAGGAAGCCTCTTGTCTTCCATGTTGTTTAACTTGTTCTTATACATTAGGTATCTAGTCGTAGCCATGCTCTCAATGGGGGAGAGGCTTGTTTCTAAGAGGAGGATGGGATAGGGCGTATTTCCTTTAATTTTGAGATTATAGGTTATGAAATTCTTTTGTATTTTCTCTATATTTCTTCAAGATTCACGAGAGATACTACAGCCACAGACTTCACATCCATAAAGAATAACATCTGTAACAAGAGTCTCAAATAGGAGTTTCTTCTTATCCCAACTCCAAAGATTGACTGATTTACAATTGTTTTCAAGCCCATAATAAGCTTTCCATCCCTGAATAATCCTTTTCTCAATGCTATAATTCTATTTGAGCTTGTGGTGAATATCAATTCCAAGATATTTGTATGAAGTCACTTCCTCCAAGTTGTTGTTGTCATATACGAAGGTATCATAAGTGATCTTATTGGATTTAATAATCATGACCTTAGTCTTATCAGTATTAGCAGTCATACCCATATTAACAGTCTTAGTTTGTTTTCAAGATCATTGGGACTCTCCATAAGAACGATATCATCGTCATAAAGAAGAAGATTGATGACTATACCAGTGAGAGTAGGGTCGACACAATCTATTTTTTCCAAGCAATCTTCTAACTTGTCAATCTATATGCCAAAAATGGTAGGGGACAAGGGACAACCTTGTTTGACTCCAATATTGAAGTTAATCTCTTTCGACCAACCCTCAATGTTTTTAAACTTAGCAATAACGTTCTCATACATCCTTATTGTATCAACCCTCAAATTGAGAGGGACTTTTATCTCTTCCAACCTATTCCAAAGGTTTTTCCTAGGAACCATGTCAAGAGCTTTTCTAAAGTCAACAAAACAACAAAAAATATTGGTTTTAGTATTGCAGAACTCCTTTGCAATGATGCTAAAGGTAACAAGATGGTCCACAGTTGAATGATATCTCCTAAACCTGGCCTGACCTTTAGCTCTTTTACCGTGACTTTCTAGCCAAAGGCTAATCTTCTTGTCCAAAATAATTCCATAAGGCTTGGATAAAATCGGGCTAATCATAATGGTCCTATAATTAGAGGGAATGTTTATATCCCTATTTCTAAAAATAGGAACAATGAGACTTTGCGTCCAGGGTTTAGGGAAGCCCTGCTTGACTACTAAATTGAATAGCTTGTGTATGTGAGGGATAAGGATAAGCCCTCCGATTTTAAAAAATTCAACTTGGTATCCTTCAATGCCCTTAGTTTTCCCATTTGCAAGCCACTTAACCTCGAACTCTATGTCATCTAAATAAAAAACTTCATCCTCTGTAGGGACAATAGGCATGGTGTCCAAAAAGTTAAAAAGTTAGAATTAAAAAAATTAAAAAACTTGTTAAAAAGTCATGGTATTTGTGACTCGAATACCATGTCCTTCTTTTGTTTTTGGTTATATATTTTAATTTTTTTTACTTTTTAAAATACATTTTTTTATTTAAAAAATATATGGGATTTATTTATTTTTTAAATTATTTTTAATGTATTTTAAAAATTTAAAAATTTTAATTTTTTGATGATGATGATGGTTAACATTCACTAAGATCAAGATTGGTCTATTGGAACTTAAGGAAGGTAAGAGATTATTTGGACCTATTTAAAACGTTATTTCGATGCTCGAAAAACATTGGGAGAGTGTTCCAAGATCACTATAGTTTTGATGACTTGGAAGGTTAGGAAGGTTGGTATTGTGACAAATATTTTGAAATTGAGATCTAATTTGGGTATATGCAGGGAACTTTAGGAGAAAGTGTTTTTCATCTTCAATCCTTTGAGTGTCACAAAGGTGACATATTCTTTCATGCCACAATGTTTTGGGAATTGTCCAACGTCCAGTTTCACTATGCATCTCATGAGAATTAACTCTTATTTTAGAAATATTGATTCTCTTCCTTACGCTAGTCAAAACAGAGAGATACTTTTGATCTTCAAGATTAGGGTTAACCACCTCCTTACAATATCTTAATTTTCTTTTATTCTCTAATTTTTTATCGCATCAAAGATTCTCCTTAAATTTAGCTTTAATGAAATTTTTATTACCATTAGTATTTTTCATAATAAATTATTCCTTTATTCCCCAATGATTTAGCTAAGACTTGACATCATTATGCCATCCTCACTTGAGTCGCTAGTGATTTTGGCTGGAGTTTGAAGCATTTTTGGGGAGCCTTGTGTCATCCATGTTTTTTATCTTGTTCTTGTACATTAAGTACCTAATCATAGGTGTGATCTCAATGGGGGAAAGGCTCTCTTCTATTATGCGGATAAGATAGGGTGTATCTCCTTTAATTTTAATATTATAAGTGATAAAATTCTTTTGGATCTGCTCTATCTTTCTTTGGGATTCTCGAGAGATATTGCATCCCCAAACTTCACATCCATATAAGATAGTAGGAGTGACAAGAGTCTCAAAGATGAGCTTTTCCTTATTCCATAACCAAAGGTCTGCTAATTTACAATTATTTTCAAGCTCATAATAAACTTTCCACCCTCCATTTATCCTTTTCTCAATGTTATAGTTCCAATTGAGCTTGTGATGAATATTGATTCCAAGATAGTACTTGTATGAAGAAACTTCCTCCAAGATATCGGTGTCATATACAAAACTATCGTAAGTAATATTTTTGGATATAATTATCATAACCTTCATTTTTTTAATGTTCACTATCATCCTTGTACTAGAGAAGAAGTCCTTGAGGATTCTAAGTTGCTTACTAAGGTCATAGGAATTCCTTGCCATAAGAACAATATCATCGACATATAGGAGAGGAATGTTGACTATACTAGCAAGAGTCCTTCCAACACAACTTGCAGTTTCCAAACAATCTTTCAACTTGTCAATGTATATGCCAAAAAGGGTAGGGGATATAGGACAATCTTGCTTGAATCCAATATAACAATTACTTTCTTCCAATCATCCCTTAGTGCTCCTAAACCTGGAAATAACTGTATCATACAACTGCACTACAACAACTCTTAGCTCGAAGGGAACTTTGATCTCTTCTAACCTATTCCAAAGGTTATTCCTAGGAACAATGTCAAATTTTTTCCTAAAGTCAATGAAACAAAAAAGGAGTTTGGTTTTATTGTTGTGACACTCCTCTACAATGATCCTAAGTGTGACAAGGTGGTCTACAGTTGAATGATAACCTCTAAAATAGGCTTGGCCTTTAGTTTTTTTTTTTTTTTTCGTGGCTTTCTAGCCATATGCTTATATTCTTTCCCAAAATACTTCCATATAGCTTGGCTAAAATGGGGCTAATCATAATGGTCCTATAATTAGAAGGATTGCTTAAATTCCCACTTTTAAAAATAGGTACAACAAGGCTTTGAGTCCAAGGTTTAGGGAAACTCTACTTGATTGCTAAATTGAAGAGCTTGTGTATGTGAGGGATGAGAATAGGTCCTCCAATTTTTAATATTTCATCTTGGTAGCCTTCAATGTCCTTAGATTTCCCTTTTGTGATTTGTTTAACCCCAAAATTTGTGTCTTCTATAGAAAAATTTAAAATGTTTATTTTAAAAAATATATATTTAAAAAGAAAATCATATTTTTTTCTTGTTTGGGGTTCTTTACCTTTTTTTATTTTTATTTTTGTTTTTTTTGTTTTATATATTTTCCATTTTTCTTTCTTTTTTTACGATTTTGTATGTAGTTGTGTCAGGCTTTCAGGCCATGGTTTCTAAAATGTTACAATTTTATGCCCCTCCTCAAAAAAGAGNTTTTTTATTTTTATTTTTGTTTTTTTTGTTTTATATATTTTCCATTTTTCTTTCTTTTTTTACGATTTTGTATGTAGTTGTGTCAGGCTTTCAGGCCATGGTTTCTAAAATGTTACAATTTTATGCCCCTCCTCAAAAAAGAGGGCGCTACTGACAACGTCTCTTTTTGATTCCATGGTTGGTATTAATATTTTGGTTACAATGATATCGGTTGTCAAGGCCATGATTTCAAAGAATTTGCAATTTTATCTCTAGAAAAAAAGGGGGTTGTTACTCGGAGTAATTCTTTTCGATTCATGAATCAATCTTAAGGTTTTGGTTGCAACAGTATTGATTGTTAAGTCTGGAGGTTTCAAAGAAGTTTTAGTTTTAACCATGAAAATAAAAAATGGTGTTGTTGTTAGTGCCACCTTTTTGATACAAGGGTTGATTTTAATGTTTTTTTTTTGACAAAATTATGATGGTGTTAAGCCTATGGTTGCAAAAGGTAGTAATTTTTACCCTAGAAAAAAATGGGTGCTACTGGTAGCACCAATTTTTAAAATGGGAGTTGATTTTATTGCTTTTGACCCAAAAATATTGGTTTTATGGATAGAGTTTTCATTTTGAGGTCACAATTATCACCAAGTCTGTAAATGTGTTTTATCCCTAGAAAAACCATGTGTATGTCAATGGATTTTTTTGAGTGATTAACCAATAGGACACCAGTGTGAGAATGAATGGTTGTGGGTGTTCACCAAAATTGAAAATAGAATGAGAATCATTGAGCATACATGTGTGTTATCATAAATTCCTTAGTGGTGCGGTTATCCTTACCATCGGTAGATAACAAAATGAATTGGCTCTTTGAAAAACATTGGGACTATCATACATAATCTGCAATTCATTAGATGATTGGATAACAATGAATTAATTCATGAAAAAATCATTCTTACCAGTAGATTTGTCTTAGTCCAACATTCTCCTTGCCAATGCAACCCTCTTCTATATGATATTAATCTCCTTCCCAACTTGTTCAATTGGTAGGTTGATTTTCTTGGCAAGGTCGTTTGGCATTTGTAATTTATCTTATATTCTCGTACATGCAAAGTATCTATACAATGCAATCAAGAGATTGTAGCCATGAATTATGTGGATTGTTAGCAATGCTTTGGTCCACTCACAATATCAATGGGAGTCTCAACAATCATCCTCAATGGCATGATTGTTTCCACAATGCCTCTTCCACCATTCACTGTGAGAATGAAAAAAACCTATGGTATTCTATCAATCATTATTTTCTTGGTGGCTTGGATTTTTCTACCTAAGCAATTACATCCTTTCTCATGTTGGTTCAATTAAGGGAGGTGTGGACAACAATTTGGGAAATAGAATGTCCAACATTCACATAAGATAAGCTAATACAAGGTACGGCCCAACCAAAGTTGTGTATGACTTAACAATAATTTGTATAGCCCATATGGTTTTGTATGGTCTTGGTGAAGGTTGTAGGGATTATCAATGTTCCAAGGAATGCACATAGCCTCTTAGAAAACCAATGCTTCTTTTGAATTCACCTAGCAGTAAAGATATTTCTCAGAGGAGAGGGGTATGGCCTAGGAAAAGAGAAAAAATTAAATAAACCAATTTAGCAACCTCCTATAGAAGTGCAACAAATCTGATATGACAACCATCGATCTTTGGGCCTGGAAATGCATCCTATGGTGGTATTAATAGAGTTGTTATACTCTCTATTAGACGAGGAAAACCAATAATGCAGTAAATCCACAAGTTCAATTCTATATCTCTCTCATTTACACTCCCATTATTCAATGGAAACCATTAAAATTAGAACTGAAACAAAAATACACATAGCACAACTACACAACCATTAAATACCATAAGACAATACATATATTTTAACCCTGGAAACCCAAATGGAAAAACCAACTTCGAATGGCTACTTAGCTTTCTTTTTGGCAATATTTGGTTACAATGCAATTCTTGCCTCTTTGTGTATCCTCACCTCCTTGGAAAAAAATACACCCTTTGAGAGTGAAAGTATAGGAACAAATAGGGAGAGTTGGGGTATTGGAAAGGCCAAAAGGCACGACCTTTCATTTTCCATTCCTTAGTTTTTTCTCTCCTATTACTATATTTCCTTTTCATTATTTTTTTTTTCTCTTTTGTTATATTTACTTTTAGATTTTCATTGTCTTTAATAGGTTATCTAACCTTCATTAATCACCTTCTTACACTTCCAGGTATTGAGTCTTACAACCATTTTATTGTTCGTATCCATTTCAGACCAATATCTAAAGACGAAAGATGGGGGTCCACCAAAATCTCTTTAGAGGTAATGATATCTCTCACTAGTGGACTAGGTAATAAAAAAAACATGTTCCTCTATCTCCACCTCTTTCAATGCACAAATCTTACATATCCATTTCCTCCCTACAAAAATGGGGGTCAACTTTGGCTCTCAATTAGTGCAAACCCATGTTGAGTTGATCAATAGGAATATGAAGCCCGTATAGCCAATGATATTGAAGAGAATTTTGTTGGATAATGAGGTCATTATATATATATGGATGAAATGGTCAAAATAGAAATTTGACTTAGTAAGGGACTTAGGTGGCATAGTTCGAAAGACTCAGGGGAAACTCTTATAAATGTCCTTTATGATCATATATTGATTCTCCTTTAGGAGGAGATGAGGAGGGGCATTATGAGAGATCTATGGGGGTAGGTGGTTGATAAAGATGCCTACCATCTGTAAAAATGAACAATCCTTAGAAAGATAATAAGGGCCCATACTTATTTGGTCTAAGGACAATAATCCATTGGATGAGAAGAGGGCCATAACATCCTTTACTTTCTATATTTCTCCTACCCATATATCTATCTATCTTAGCTCCATATATTTAAACAACATGAGAATTTCACCTCAACGTTTTGGTCCCTTTTGGATCTTAATAGCTCTGGGGTTAGTATTGATCTAATTCTATTTTATTAGATCTTATTAGGTCATTGTTCTCTTACATACTACTATACACTTGTTTTTCTAACACCGTATTAGTGGAGGTTTCAATTTTCAATGTCTTTGTGTTACTATCACACGTTGCATTTCTCAATTCTATCTTGGTATCTAATAAGTTCAATCCTATGAATTTCTATGTAAAAACATTAACAGTTCCATCCTTGTACTTTGAATCATAAAGTAATTTTGTAGTTGAGAGAGAAAAGGTAGTGGGCTTGAATGTTTCTTTGGAAGAGAAGGAAATAATTTGATCAAATTTCTTCGAAGGAAAATGATCTTATAGCTTCAAATGAAACAATGGAAAAAATGAACAAGACCTTAGAAGAAGCATTGAAGCAACTATTATGTAAGAAATGCATAATTGATGTTAGAAATTTGATATGGGATTGAATTATCAATCAAATGAACTTGTTAAAACCAAATTTTAATGATTTCCATCAAAGGTTTTGTTTAATGCAAAATGTTCAACTGAATATTATTGGAATGTGGAGTGAAGTGTCTCAAAAAGCCGATATTGCCACTTGAGTGATAAAATTTCTTTATAGTTTGTCTCATAAAGATTTAATTCCTTATGGAATTAATGATATAACAACTATTATTATGAGTGTTGAAAAGGTGATTACTAAGATAAATTTGATATAGATAGCACACAACAAATGTAACAGTATTAATCGTGCTAGTTTATATATTTGTGTAAACTTGGTTTACCCTCTCATTGGACTAGTGATCAAAAGGTGCTTAGTACAACATTATTGTAATATTAAGGGGTGATGCTTTCACATTTTTCAATTTTCTTATTAATGGGTGAATTAATATTTTTTGAAATGATGGCTTATGGCTTAGTGATAAAATTTATCAATATTATGTCTTAGGAGGATCTAGTGGCTTCTGGAATTAATGAAATAGGGCGTAGGGAGATTGTTAGGCATTCCATGACCATATTTAACTTCCTTACATTGCAATCTCTCATTTTCTAGACAAATGACTTGAAGGTGTTTGCTTCTAAAAAGTGGACTAGATATCATTGTAGAAACAAGGTTGATGGGCCTGGCATTTGTTAAAACGATTTTGACACCAATTTTTGGTCTAAAGCAATATAGATTGTCAAAGTTTTCAAGCCCCTTGTTAAGGTGTTGTTTGTGGTGGATGCGGATAAATTGGCATTTGTTATATTTATGAGGCCATGGATCACGCTAAAGAGAAATAAGGGAAACATACAACGGTTAAAAAACCAAAGTATGTACCTATTTGGAAGATCATTAATAACATATGGAACAACTCACTCCATTGACACATACATGCAATTGGATATTTATTGAACACAAGAAACAATTACAAATCCAACTTTGCATGAGATGAACTTGGGCAGGTCAAAGATGGAGGAGTGTATACATGCATGGAGCACATCTTCTTTGATTAGAAAGTCTAGAATGACACACATAAGAAGACCATTGTTCTCAATATAAGTGCAAGTACATTTGGAAAAAAGCTACCTATTCATGCAAGAGATGAGGACCAACCAAGGAAACAATTCCAAAGTTTTTAAAATTCAAGTGTTCATTATTCTAGTAATTGAACAATTCTAGACAAAGTTAGAAACTAATTTATGAAATTTTCCAAATTTTGATTTGAATCTTCTGATTTATCACACTAAATTGGTGACAGGTATTTGGTAATGAATGACCTCAATTGCAACACCTAACAATTCAAATCATGAGTCAATATTTTAGTGATTTTGTGTGAGCTCAGTTGCTCGACCTTTCAATGCATTAACACGAAGAAGAGAAACCATTTGAAACAACAATAGTTGAATGACCTTGTCTTTGTGCAATACAACCTTCCATTGAGCTACAACTAGTTTATGAACAAAAAATTTGATGCAAATCCATTTTTCTTGGAGATGTTGATGCCCTCAATGGACCTTGGGCCCTAGGAACAGGAAACTGTCTGGTTTTTTTCAAGTTTCACCTATTGTATTTTTCTATTCCTTGTGACTTGATTTTTTGATGTGAGTGGTGCTCCTAGATGATTTCATTTTCTTTGAATAGTTTTTGTTATTGACTTTGTTACTTGAATGATGTTCAAATGCTTATGAACAAATGCCCACTTGATCTTTTCTTTGAGTTTAGTTGGATCATTGGCCTAGGTCTAGGTTTAATGATCTTTTAGTCTTGTTCAACTACTTTATGCCTTAACATTATTTCAAAACCATATTCCTCGTGAATTCCTTACTAAAGTGCCTTTAATTATGCTTCAGTAGTTTGGTTATGGTGATATCCTTTGCTTATTATGGATGATCCATGAATGGTTTCTTTAAATCATTATTTCAAAACCATCTTCCTCATGATTCCTTACTAAAGTGCCTTTAATTATGCTTCATTAGTTTGGTTATGGTGATATTCTTTGCTTATTATGAGTGATCCATGAATGGTTTCTTTCAATGGCATGCCAATTTTGTGCATGAAGCAGTAAAATTATCCATGCTTAAGAATCAAATCCATAATAATCAAAACATATGTAAACATAAATTGCAACCAAGAAATTTTTCTCAATCATGTTACGCAATTATTTGTTAATCTCACTACTAGTAAGTGCATCATCATTGTTGGTTAATGCATGCATCATTAGACCGAGATGTTTAATTCTTGTGTAACTATAAAAAAATTATTGTATAGATTCCATTAATGCACACTCATACATATCGATAAGAGATATGTTTTTTTAACATGATAGAAAAGGAAATATTAAGCATGGAAAAAATAAGAAATAAAGAGATCTTAGTAGTGAATATACTTGATGTTAGATTTGTTTTGACTATTGACTATCCACCTTGCTAAATGTGTTGGTTCTCCGAACAAGACATCCATTTACGCAAAGAGAACATAGAAGTAAAAAAATGATTTTCCCTTTCTAAAGCAAGTAATCTAACTTGGATTATTATGGTGCTCTTACGACAAAAAAAATTCTTCAGTGTGATTCATATACAATCTTAATAGTCAAGATTGCATTTGGGTCAATAAGATATCATTGTATTTACTCACCACATATTCTTACATGATCTATTAATGCATTTTTAGGAAACTTTTCTAAGAAAGGAACATGA
>ML785613.1:499411-549866 GCA_009831015.1 Picea engelmannii | reverse complement strand
CTTTGAATCATAAAGTAATTTTGTAGTTGAGAGAGAAAAGGTAGTGGGCTTGAATGTTTCTTTGGAAGAGAAGGAAATAATTTGATCAAATTTCTTCGAAGGAAAATGATCTTATAGCTTCAAATGAAACAATGGAAAAAATGAACAAGACCTTAGAAGAAGCATTGAAGCAACTATTATGTAAGAAATGCATAATTGATGTTAGAAATTTGATATGGGATTGAATTATCAATCAAATGAACTTGTTAAAACCAAATTTTAATGATTTCCATCAAAGGTTTTGTTTAATGCAAAATGTTCAACTGAATATTATTGGAATGTGGAGTGAAGTGTCTCAAAAAGCCGATATTGCCACTTGAGTGATAAAATTTCTTTATAGTTTGTCTCATAAAGATTTAATTCCTTATGGAATTAATGATATAACAACTATTATTATGAGTGTTGAAAAGGTGATTACTAAGATAAATTTGATATAGATAGCACACAACAAATGTAACAGTATTAATCGTGCTAGTTTATATATTTGTGTAAACTTGGTTTACCCTCTCATTGGACTAGTGATCAAAAGGTGCTTAGTACAACATTATTGTAATATTAAGGGGTGATGCTTTCACATTTTTCAATTTTCTTATTAATGGGTGAATTAATATTTTTTGAAATGATGGCTTATGGCTTAGTGATAAAATTTATCAATATTATGTCTTAGGAGGATCTAGTGGCTTCTGGAATTAATGAAATAGGGCGTAGGGAGATTGTTAGGCATTCCATGACCATATTTAACTTCCTTACATTGCAATCTCTCATTTTCTAGACAAATGACTTGAAGGTGTTTGCTTCTAAAAAGTGGACTAGATATCATTGTAGAAACAAGGTTGATGGGCCTGGCATTTGTTAAAACGATTTTGACACCAATTTTTGGTCTAAAGCAATATAGATTGTCAAAGTTTTCAAGCCCCTTGTTAAGGTGTTGTTTGTGGTGGATGCGGATAAATTGGCATTTGTTATATTTATGAGGCCATGGATCACGCTAAAGAGAAATAAGGGAAACATACAACGGTTAAAAAACCAAAGTATGTACCTATTTGGAAGATCATTAATAACATATGGAACAACTCACTCCATTGACACATACATGCAATTGGATATTTATTGAACACAAGAAACAATTACAAATCCAACTTTGCATGAGATGAACTTGGGCAGGTCAAAGATGGAGGAGTGTATACATGCATGGAGCACATCTTCTTTGATTAGAAAGTCTAGAATGACACACATAAGAAGACCATTGTTCTCAATATAAGTGCAAGTACATTTGGAAAAAAGCTACCTATTCATGCAAGAGATGAGGACCAACCAAGGAAACAATTCCAAAGTTTTTAAAATTCAAGTGTTCATTATTCTAGTAATTGAACAATTCTAGACAAAGTTAGAAACTAATTTATGAAATTTTCCAAATTTTGATTTGAATCTTCTGATTTATCACACTAAATTGGTGACAGGTATTTGGTAATGAATGACCTCAATTGCAACACCTAACAATTCAAATCATGAGTCAATATTTTAGTGATTTTGTGTGAGCTCAGTTGCTCGACCTTTCAATGCATTAACACGAAGAAGAGAAACCATTTGAAACAACAATAGTTGAATGACCTTGTCTTTGTGCAATACAACCTTCCATTGAGCTACAACTAGTTTATGAACAAAAAATTTGATGCAAATCCATTTTTCTTGGAGATGTTGATGCCCTCAATGGACCTTGGGCCCTAGGAACAGGAAACTGTCTGGTTTTTTTCAAGTTTCACCTATTGTATTTTTCTATTCCTTGTGACTTGATTTTTTGATGTGAGTGGTGCTCCTAGATGATTTCATTTTCTTTGAATAGTTTTTGTTATTGACTTTGTTACTTGAATGATGTTCAAATGCTTATGAACAAATGCCCACTTGATCTTTTCTTTGAGTTTAGTTGGATCATTGGCCTAGGTCTAGGTTTAATGATCTTTTAGTCTTGTTCAACTACTTTATGCCTTAACATTATTTCAAAACCATATTCCTCGTGAATTCCTTACTAAAGTGCCTTTAATTATGCTTCAGTAGTTTGGTTATGGTGATATCCTTTGCTTATTATGGATGATCCATGAATGGTTTCTTTAAATCATTATTTCAAAACCATCTTCCTCATGATTCCTTACTAAAGTGCCTTTAATTATGCTTCATTAGTTTGGTTATGGTGATATTCTTTGCTTATTATGAGTGATCCATGAATGGTTTCTTTCAATGGCATGCCAATTTTGTGCATGAAGCAGTAAAATTATCCATGCTTAAGAATCAAATCCATAATAATCAAAACATATGTAAACATAAATTGCAACCAAGAAATTTTTCTCAATCATGTTACGCAATTATTTGTTAATCTCACTACTAGTAAGTGCATCATCATTGTTGGTTAATGCATGCATCATTAGACCGAGATGTTTAATTCTTGTGTAACTATAAAAAAATTATTGTATAGATTCCATTAATGCACACTCATACATATCGATAAGAGATATGTTTTTTTAACATGATAGAAAAGGAAATATTAAGCATGGAAAAAATAAGAAATAAAGAGATCTTAGTAGTGAATATACTTGATGTTAGATTTGTTTTGACTATTGACTATCCACCTTGCTAAATGTGTTGGTTCTCCGAACAAGACATCCATTTACGCAAAGAGAACATAGAAGTAAAAAAATGATTTTCCCTTTCTAAAGCAAGTAATCTAACTTGGATTATTATGGTGCTCTTACGACAAAAAAAATTCTTCAGTGTGATTCATATACAATCTTAATAGTCAAGATTGCATTTGGGTCAATAAGATATCATTGTATTTACTCACCACATATTCTTACATGATCTATTAATGCATTTTTAGGAAACTTTTCTAAGAAAGGAACATGAGTTTTAGAGGTTAAATAGAGGATCTAATCTATTGAATAACTTTAGGCAACGACTTTTTGTCCAAGAAGCTTTTAAGTAATGTGTATTGCTTCAAGACATATCAAGTTGCAAAGGAATTGATATTAGGTGTTTCAACATTACTTGTGGCCTCCATGTTTTCATGGGAAAAGTGTGAAGCCTCCAAGCACTATCGAGTAGTGTGGGAATCGATGGTTTACCCATTGGGTAGCCACATGCCTCCAATCAAGTCACTAGACTCGCACAAGTTTCCATGCAACATTGGAGAGCATAGTTAAATGAGAGATGGATTGGACTGCTAAGGATTACATTACATCATTGAGGGCTATGTAGCACATGGAGAAAACTAAAGTGTTGTATTACACTTGCAACAACACAATCATTCCATGATGATTCACTAAAATATTCTATCATGCTAGAGTACACTCGAGCTCTTCAATACATTATTTTTCACTTCTCCTCTTATGTTTCTTCATTGCAATTCCATATGAAATTATGGAAGAAAATAAATAAATGTAAGACTCATATGAAGGATCCAACTCATTTATTTATATCTCAAGGGTTTACATATCAATTATAATGAATAGTAGAAGCTTAAGTAGAGTAGTTTTGATTAATTATAATGAATAGTAGAAGCTTAAGTAGAGTAGTTTTGATTTAGGAAGCTTCTAGTGAAGTGAGAAAACCCTAGAGATCCTGAGATAAATCAAGTTATTGATGATTATTCCTTGGGTACTGATATGCTTGATTGATCTTCCAAGAACATTATGTTTCTTTTTCAATCTCTTCAAAATGGTGTGTTTCCTCTATGAACATATAAAAACATAAATTTACTTCAAATAAAGGATGCAATGCTATTTTTTCTGGTAAGAAATGCACTAGAGACCAAATTTCATTGGTGAGGGAGTGTAGCAATGAAGAAAAGCATCAAGTGATGTGTTTTCCCTTGGAATATTTATCAGACCCCATAGAAAGTGGGAATACCTAGCAAAGACCAAAACGCAACACTTAGGTATCTACAACAATGAAGCAAGGAAGAAAGAAATATGTTTTGCCTTATGAAGGCTTTTCCAAACCCATACAAGATAAAAAAAAAATGCATAGAAGACAAAAATACATTGGTGAGGCAACTACAACAATGAAGAAAGAAGGTAAGGAGTGCATTTTTCAGTTGGAAGTTTTGTCAAGCTTCATAATAAGCTAAAAATGTATAGAACAAAAAAAAACATGGTGTTGACGTAGTTGTAGCAGCACATCAAAGATGTAGTTGATGGATTTTTACTTTGGGAAGCTTCATTGGGCCCTAAGCAAGATAAAATATATATAGAAGGGAAAATGACACTAATTGGGGTGCAAAAACAACAAAGAAGGCAGGTGTGCAGTGTGTTTTTCTCTTAGAGTCTTTGCCAAGTCCCGTGGTAAGTGAAAATGTTAGGATATTTAGACATTTAGGAGTTAGTTAAGATCAACTTGGTCTAATGTGTCGTTAGGTTGAACTATGTTTCTTAGTGTGTTTCTTTAGTATACATTTGTAATTTTGTAATCTGACAGTCATGATATGTTCTAGACATAGAGTGATCAGACAACTTACTTCTCGATCTTCCTCGATCTTAACAGCTACATTGATCCATGGATTGACATCCGATTAGTCCATGATATTTATTTAAAGAGCATAGAGGGTCATTCACTGATGATTGATTGTGAGAAACTCTCTTGTAATATTTTTTATTTGCATTAATAAATTACCTCAAGTGGCCACGTTGGATGGGGTCGTAGATGTTTCCCCATTGGGGTTTTACCACGTAAAAACATTGTTGTGTTGATCTTTGATCTGGTTGTGTGAATGATTACTGAAGGTGTTTGTTCTATGTTGGAATACCCTGTGTTGTCGAACCAAAAAAATGCATTAGAGGCAAAAACAAAACATTGAGGTAACTACAACACTGAAGTAAGCCAATTAGTGATGCATTTTACACTTGGAGCCTTTGTCAGTGATGCAAACCCCCAAACCTTCGAGTCGAGGGTTCGCGCAGGATCGCTCTATGTCTTCCCTTTGAGTCTAATTGACTCTTTTGGATCCCTATCGGAACCTTCAACCAATTGATCCACAGGTCCTTATGAGTTGAGCTTGTGTTTACAAACACCAGGCGCCAACTCAAATCCCCTTGGCTGCAATAGTGTCACACCCTATTCAAATTCGGGACTTTGGGGTGCACGACTTCGCAATACCTGTCGTCGAGTTTCCCGGCCTTTCAACTGCCGAAACCCGAAATGTCGATTTTCCCGAAACGTCGCCATGTCCTCCTCTTGCATGCCTTATTGCGTTTCGTGATTTTGGGAATCTCGGAACAAATAATCCCTTACCCCTCATCTTCCCGAATGTCAAAATGCCGAAACCCGATAGGTCAGCCAAAAGTTGACTTCCACACGGGTCGTGTCACTTTATCGGGGTTTCAAACTTCGTGACTTCAAGAATCCTAATGCAAGACTCCTTACTCTCCAACCTACGAATCCCCGAGCTCCGAAATAGTAACTCCAATGGGATAAATGGCTATAAGCCTCCCTTCAATCCAACGGCTAGCACGATTTCAGACTTCTAGATACCGGGAGTTCAAGATCTCGATCCTAAACCTCTGTCCTCTCAAGTTCCCGAACCCCGAAATGATCTGACAGCTCACAACAGGTTGTGATCAACGGTCCACGTTGATTCCTGATACCAACTGATGGGTTCATCCTCCCTTATCCACCTTGCAGTTCTTCAGGATCTCACGGTCCTCGTGACTTCGGAAGTTCTCCTGGGAGAATTATGACCGCTTGTTCCTCCTCGACAACTTCTATGAATTGAACCAAAGTTCTCCCCTGCTGAACTTTACTTCAGCTGGATGACTTCAACTCTCATCTTCCTTTGAAGTAGTTCAAAGGCGTTATCCCTCCTGAGTTTATCTCACAAATTCAATCCTTCCAAAAGGGTTCCTGCTCGCACTCCTTGCAAAAATCCTTCAAATACTTCAACGTATTTGAACTCACGACTCTATGCACTCCCCGCAACAATAGTCCTTCAACTCTCCTTTTGTTGATAAGTCCTAAGACTCCCAACGTCTGTGCACTCCTTTCATGACTTCATGTGCTACTCCTGCACTTCTGTGGAAATGAGAACAACGGTATCTCTCTTGAGATTTCAGAGATAAACTCTTTACTTTCTTCAACGCACTCCTTGCATACGTTTCACTGCACTCCTTGCAGGAACTTCTCTCACTCGGAAAGAGAAACAATTGAAACTCATTCTCTCTCTCTCAGACTTCAAACATTCAACATGAAATCCTACATTCAACACAGAATAACAACAAACACATAGATAGAGAGAATAAAAACACTGTAAGCATACCATTCACCATGTATAAGCAGACAACATCATAACACCATGAAATCTGAATCAAAGCTTCATATATTAATTCAGAACTTCTGTACATGGGTTCTTCTCTACAACTCTCTACTACAACTCTCCTCTTCTCTATGCTCAATGATACAATGCTCTCTAATGTTACAAAGATACAAGAATGAGGGTGTCTATATCCGTTTTCCCTCCTATGCTCTAAAACTGTCTAATATGAAATTTAAATCTACCTACTTTCATTAACTATGCATAAATGTCTTAACTTTCTACAGATGAGAGAAATCGCTCATTATCTATTTACAATGTGTGAGTACGTTTCTCTTAACTATTACATTAATGACTTTGTTTCAAAATTCAAAACGGGTCTTTAAGAGAATGTGCTCTTTTCTTCCTCCGCGCATCCAACTATTTCTTTGGCTTAGGTCGTGGACTTTGGCTTTATGCGATGCTCCTGCATCATACTCCCTCGCTTGAAAATTTTTATGGACTCATGTTCATGAGTTCTTGCACGGTTTGTCCATGCTTATGAATTTTTGCTTCATTTTTCCAGTCGGCATCTTCAACTGGATGTCCCTTCCATTTGACCAAGTATTCGAAATACTCTTTTCTCCTGGTCCTCTTGTTGATTCTCTTGTCAAGTATACTTTCCATCTGTGGCCTTTCAGCTATAGGCATTTGTTTAGTCCACTGAACCTCTGTCTATTCATTGTCTGCTCCTGCTTCTCCATCTTTGTAAGGGTACAAATCTGATATGTTCAATATCGATGAAATTCTGATTCCATCGGGTAATTCAATCTCATATGCGTTTGCCCCAAATTTCCTCATGACTCTGCATGGTCCAATGTTTTTCATCTTCAGTTTGTTATATGTCCCCCTTGGGAACCTCTCCTTCCTCAGGTGTGCAAGAACCAGATCACCAACTTCAAATTGAAGTTCTCGCCTGTGTTGATTTTCCCTGTGCTTGTATTCTTGACTCGAATTCTGCAATCGTTCCTTAACTCGACTGTGAAGCTCCTTCATTGCTTCTACAAAATCCTCTGCACTAGCACTTTTGAATTCAGTTTGTTCCATATCTTTTAATTTAGAAAATCCCCTTGGCTTCATTCCATATACAATTTGGAATGGACTCTGCCATGTGCTTCTATTGATCGAATCATTATAAGCAAAATCCACCTATGGAAGAATGTGATCCCATTGACTGTGGTGTTCATTCACTAGGCTCCTCAGTAAATCTCCCAAGATTCTATTTACAACTTCTGTTTGCCCATCCATCTGAGGATGATACCTTGAGTTAAATGACAAACTTGTCCCCATATTTTTCCATAAAGTCCTCCAGAAATGTCCAACAAACTTGGTGTCTCGATTTGAAACTATACTTCTTGGTAAGCAGTGAAGTCTAACGGCTTCTTTGAAAAACAGGTTCGCAATATGTGTTGCGTCACTGTTTTTCTGGCATGGTATAAAATGTGCCATCTTGGAAAATCTATCGACTACCACAAAGATTGAATCACAACCTCTTTGCGTCCTTGGCAGCCCCAATATAAAATCCATGCTCACTGCATCCCACGGCCTCTCAAGTATGGGTAATGGCTGATACAACCCTGTATTCTGTCTTTTTCCCTTTGTGTGCTGACAAATTCTACATCTGTCCACAAATATTTTGACATCTTTCCTCATCCCTGGCCAAAAATATGAGCCATTGAGTTTCGAGAACGTTTTGCCATGACCGAAATGTCCGACCAATCCTCCACTATGTTTTTCTTTCAACAAATTCTCCCTCATGGAGCATTTTGGAATACATAACTGATTTCCCCTGAATAAAAATCCATCCTGGATCATATATTCGGTCCACTAGCTTCTGTCCCTGAGAATTGGATTCTCAGATGCCTCATACGCTTCCTTAAAATTTGGATTGTGTCTGTACATTTCTTTGAGATTATCAAAACCCAAAGTTTTGATTCTAAATTCCTGCATAAGAAAACATTTCCTGCTCAAAGCATCAACAACTTTGTTAGCAGTTCCAGAAATATGCTTGATTACAAAAGTAAAATTATGCATGTACTCAACCCATTTTGCATGCTTTTGGTTCAACTTGTCCTGTTGAGTCACAAATTGTAAAGCGTGATTATCGTTGTACAAAGCAAACTCCTTAGGAACCAAAAATATGTCTCCATTTCTTCAGCACTTGTATGACAACATAGAATTCATTGTCATATGTGGAGTATTTAATCTTCACCTCATTCAGTTTCTCACTGAAGTATGCGATCGGTCTATCATCTTGGATTAAGACCACTCCACTAGCATCACACTTGACCTGAAATGTCTTACTGAAATCTGGCAACACCAAAATTGGTTGCACCGTGATCTTCTTCAGCAAGTTGAAACTCTTCTCTGCTTCTTCTGTCCAGTGAAAAGATTTATGTCTTTTCTTCACCATGTCCATCATCGGTGCGCTAATCCCACTAAAAATTTGAATGAATTTCATGTAGAAACTAGCTAAACCATGGAAGCTTCGAACTTCAAACACACTTTTCAGTGATGGCAATTTCTTAATCGCATCCACCTTTTCTGGATCCATCTTCAACTCATTTGCAGACATAACAAAACCCAAATAAATGAGTTTTTTCCTTATAAATGATGATTTCTTCACATTTATCAACAACTTCTCTTGCTGCAATCTCCTCATCACTGTAGCTAAATGCTCCAAGCGTTTTGCTTCTATTTTGTTGAAAATTAATATATCATCAAGATATACAATGACGAATTTTCCTATGAAATCCTTCAAGACTTCATTCATCAATCTCATGAAAGTACTGAGCGCATTTGTTAAGCCAAATGGCATACCAATCCATTCATACAGCTCCTCATTCGCCTTGAAGGAAGTTTTCCATTCATCACCTTCTCTCATACGAATTTGATGATATCCACTTTTCAAATAAATCTTTGAAAAAACCTTTGCTCCACTCAAGCAATCCATCAAATCATCCATCCTTGGCAATGGAAATCTGTATCTGATGGTAATCTTATTAATCGCTCTTGAGTCTATACACATCCTCCAGCCTCCATCTTTCTTGGGCTGAGCACTATTGGAATAGCGCATGGACTCAAGCTTTCTCTAACCAATCCTTTGTCCATTAAGTCCTGGACTTGTCTTTTGACCTCTTCATTCTCCTACGCCGTCAATCTGTACACTTCTTTGTTTGGTAAACTAACTCCAGGTATAAGATGAATGTGATGACGTATACTTCTGATCGGTGGCAACAAACGAGGTAGTTCATCCACTACTATATCAACGAACTCTTCCAGCAACTTCTAGATTTCTTCTGGTAAATCATCCACTCTTGTACTGGTTAAAACAATCCTAGGCTTCCTGACCACAATAAATTGTGTATCTTCCTTCTTCTTAACCTCCTTAAGAAGTTCCTTCCCACTCATGAGAAGTACAGTGTTTCTCACCTCTGGTTTCACTTCTTTATCCTTATTCGGCAGCAACATGTGAGTTCTCCCATTCTTCTCCAGGGTGTATGTGTTCTTTCTCCCATCATGAATCACATTCCTATCATATTGCCATGGTCTACCCAGCAATAGATGACAAACATCCATGGGAATGACATCACATAGTATTTCATCCTTATATCCTCCTATTTTAAATTCAACTAAACATTGTTTAGTGATATTTACCTGATGTCCTTTTTGTAGCCACGAAACTCTGTATGGGCTTGGTTGTTCAATAGTCTCCAGCTCCATATTTTCTACCATCTCTATAGAAATGAGATTTTCTATGCTACCACTGTCCACGATAACTTTGCATACCCTGTCTTAGGTCTTGCAAGCAGTCCAAAACAAACTGTTCCTTTGGGTTGGGTTCTCTGCCTCCTTCTCTGGCTTCAAGAGAACTTTCCTCATCATCAAGGATCTTCCGCCCTCAGCATCTTCTGCCTCAACATTCTGTCCTTGTGCTTCGAAAATGTAATTTTCACCACCTTCTTTCTTTCTATCTGGACATTCATAAGATTTATGCTCGTTCTTCCCACAAACAACACATTTCACTTCACCTCCTCATCCACTTCCTCTTCCTCTGGCTCGCAGAAAAGTGTTTCTATCATCATACTGCCCTCTCTGTGAGCTTCCTCCTTTCTCATGTTGAGTTTGAGGTTTCCTTCCCACTTCTTGAGGTCTCTGAGTTCTGTCTTGGGCAATTGTTTTACCTCTGGCTAGACTTCTTCCTCGGCCTCTTTGACCTTGCTTTTGGCTCAGATTTTCTTCAACTTTCAGAGCCATATGATAAGCATCTTCTACAGTCTGAATGATCATCATGCTCATCTCATCTTGGATGTCATATCTCAGACCATTCGTGTATCTGGAAACCTTTTCATCATCACTCTCCCGATGTCCTTCTCTGATGTTTATCTTGTAGAACTTCTCAGTGTATTACTTTACTGACATCAACTTCTATCTCAAATTTTTCATTCTCTGAAACAAAGTAATTTGATAATCCTTGGGTATGAATTTTGCTTTCATCTTCGCAACCATTCTATCCCAACTTTTGATTTTTTGCTTGCCTTTGCAGCGTCTGTCATCCTGTAGTTCATCCACCATAATGTTGCATGCCCTTTAAGTCTTGTGACAACATGTTTGACTTTTCTGTCTTCCTCGACATCCTTATAGTCGAAGTATTTATCCAGAGCTCTAATCCAGTTTATAAGCTCTTCAACATCCAGGTTTCCCTCATACATGGGAATTTTCATCTTTGCTCTAGCACCTATCCTTACGACAACCATGAATAGGGGTTTGTCTACAACATCTTCGACTGCGACTTCTTCTCCATGTCCATATTCATTTTCACTATCAGCCTCACTGATATCCCTAGTGTCGACTGTGCGCCTCTGTGTTGTCTCCATGGCATCAAGCCTGGCACATAGTTCACGCATTTCCCTTTCCACTGCTGGATCAGACATTGGTCTGTCTCTTCTCCTCGGCGGCATGGTTGAGAAATATTTCTTTATTCCCTACTACAAAAAGCAAAGGCTTGTTCTGTGCTCTGATACCACAACTAACGCAAACAAATCCTACATTCACACAATATTAAAGCAAATGCATAACAGAGAGAATAAACAACCATGAGCATATCATTCAGCATGTACACATAGAAAACATCATAACATCATGAAATCTGAATCAAAGCTTCATATATTAAATCAGAACTTATGTACATGGGTTCTTCTCTACAACTCTCTGCTACAGCTCTCCTCTTCTCTATGCTCAATGATACAATGCTCTCTAATGTTACAAAGATACAAGAATGAGGGTGTCTATATTCATTTTCCCTCCTATGCTCTAAAACTGTCTAATCTGGAATTTAAATCTACCTACTTTCATTAACTATGCATAAATGCCTTAACTTTCTATAGATGAGAGCAATCGTTCATGATCTGTTTACAATGTGCAAGTACATTTCTCTTAACTATTACATTAATGACTTTGTTTCAAAATTCAAAATAGGTCTTTATGAGAACATGCTCTTTTCTTCCTCCGCACATCCAACTATTTCTTTGTCTTAGGTCGAGGACTTTGGCTTTATGCGATGCTCTTGCATCAGTCAGGCCCCATAGTAAGTGGAAAATGCACTAGAGACTGAAACACATCATTGGGGGAGTTATAGTAGTGAACCAAGAAGGAAGGTAATGTGTTGTACTCTTGGAAGCTTCGTTAGATCCCACAACAAGCTAAAAAAAAGAATTAGAGGATAAAACACAACTCTTGGGCAGTTGAAATAGTGCATCAATGTGGTAAACATGTTTTTTTCCTTAGAGAAACCTTTTCGTGCTACAAACAAAGAAAAAATACATTTAAGGGGAAAATGCTTTAGTAGAGGAGCTACAACAATATGCAGATTGAGCATGAGATGTGTTTTACCATTTGGGATGATTTGTGCAATGCTTTTCTTCCCAGGAGATCTTGTATGCCAAGATCTTTCCCATAAATCTTAGCTCATAAATGCATAGTCTTAGACATGTCTTTCCATTCTTAACATAATCCTTTCTTCTTGTACATTATGATTTACAAGTTCATTTTTATTTGATGGATGTGTTTTAGGAAAGAGAGTTGTCGAAAGTTGACATAGGACAATGGGTGATAGCTATGAAAAATATGAGTATGGAATCATATTTATCATGCACATTTACATACAAATTGATAGATCCAAAGGCATACTCAATTGCCAATTTTTGGCTACTACATATTATTTAAAGTTTACGAAAATTTTAATTATAATATGACAAATTTTATTAAATGGGAAGGTTGAAGACTCCAAAACCATTGTATAAAAACCATAAATCAATTTGCATTTTAAATCATATTACTCATACTTATTTACCCCCATATCAATTAGTTATATGGCTCATGCTCCTTGGATGCCTTGATTACTAGCTCATTGATGGAAATTTAAATTAAAAACAACATTAATTGATGGGTAATTTTTAATTGATGAATTGGGTATTATTTCTGTTATGATGAATGGATGAAAGTGGTTGGGGTGTCATTGTGTAATGTTCCCAAGCAGATTTGTTGGGGAACTTAGATGAATTTTTGAACTTGTTTTTTTGTTTTTTGCAGGGTTTACTTCTGGAGTTGTGCTCTGGGTGTTTTATGAAGTGTTTGTAGCATATATAAGACAAAAATTAAGTATATCACAAGATATAAGAGACATAAAACAAATATATTTCAAAAAAATCTTCAAATCTGACCTTTATTTAGTATAATAAGTTGATCTTCCACAAATAGATCTACAGATTTGGTACAATAGAATAAGATAAAGAAGCCAAAGATGCACGCGCCCTTCTGATACAATAATATAGAGCAACAAGGTCTCCAATATCCCCCACAACTGACTAAATACAAATACAAGATCAATTTCTTTCCCTGGTGAGCAATAATCTTCAAATCCGGTACTGGTGCACCCCTCACTAGCTGGAAAAGCTAGATATTTTGGACTCCTTGAAGATGACCTTCAAAATTCATGACAATACTGCCAAAATGTAGATCGGGAGCTACAAATAACTTATGGAACAAGTTTGGGGCCAAACCCCTTGATCAAACCCTCCAACTCACTTCCTCCTCAAGGACTAGTGCGCCCTCCTTCAGTAAATACACCCCACTAATGAATGAAATAGATATGCAAGAGGAAACCTCCAATAACTGATGCAAAAGGGTGCTATGGGGACGGAAATCACTCATGTAGTGTATTTCCTTGAATATTTGGCCTCCAAAAAGCAAATCGAATGATTTTTCCTTCAGCTAGTGTGCCCAACCTGCTGGAAAAACCCTTCAACTACACCCTACTTGCACAAATCTCTCTTGGAATGAATCTGGAATGAATAGACTGGTGAGGAAGGGATATTTCACATCGTTGACCAAGCTTGGACTAGGAACAGAGTGATCTTTCACCTCCTTCTTGGTCCCTAGGGTTTCTTGACTCAAAACCCTCAAAATGTAAGGTGCACAACTCAAGTGATCTTAATAGAAGAATAACATGAATGATGAGTGAGGCGCCCTCCTCTCACTTTTATACCTACATATTCTATTTCTCTGTTGAGTTCATTTATGATTTTCACTAAGGTTATTTTTTTTTATTTCTTCTTAAGTCAATGACCCTTTTTTCCCTTTTCATCCAGTCACTTAAATAAAATATCATTAAATCGCCTAGTGACATCTTTAGCACCTCCTACCCCCTTTTCCTGTTGGACTATAGTCTAGAGGGGTGACTTGACTATTAAGTCCTCCATTATTGTGTCAAGGAGAGGGGAACGTTACAGCCTCCCCTACTGGAAATTGCTTTCCCACAAGAAATTGTGTACATGTTTGTTGTAGCAATTGTTCACTTTAACAAGTTGCATCTTCTATAGGAAAATTCTTCCATTTGACCAATTACTCCTTGATATCCTCGTTCCTTAGTTGTTTTTCCCTTACCTCCAAGAACTATTCTGGAATGAAAATAAGGTGTCCCTCCTCATCAATTGGAGGTAGATCTTCATTATCTACAACATGTTTCCCCAAAGCTCTTTTTAGGCAAGATACATGGAAAACATTGTGGACTTTGCTATCTGGTGGTAGTTTTAGTTCATATGCAACTTCCCCATTTCTCCTTTGCACTTCGTAGGGTCCATACAAACGTGGTTTGAGTTTCTCATCTCCACTCCTCCTAATAGATGATTGTATATATAGCTGCAATCTTAAATAGACCAAGTCCCCTACCTCAAAAGTATGTTCCACCCTCTTTTTGTCCGCATACAATTTCTACTGGTTTTGAGCTCTATGCAAATTTTCTTTGAGTTCTTTAAGGATGTCTCGGCTTTTGTGTATCCATTCTTTTACCGTAGGAGTCATGTTGTCTCCAAACAAAAATTCAATAGAAGTAAGGGGATCATAATTGTACAAATCTTTGAAATGAGACATACCAATGGATAAGTGGTGTTGTAGCAGTACTCCCCCAAATAGAGCCATTCAACCCATTCTTTTTGTTGCCCTGCTACATAATTCTTGAGGTATACCTCCACCCACTTGTTCATTATTTATCTTTTCCCATATGTTTGTGAATGGTAGATAGTGCTAGGAGTCAACTCAATACCCACCAATATAAACAACTCCTACCAAAAGATGCTCATAAACTTGTTGTCCCTGTCTCTCACAATTGTCTTGGGTAGTCCATGCAACCTGAAAACCTCCCTGAAAAATAATTCAGCTACTTGAGATGCTCTATAGTCCATGGTGATGGCATAAAAGTGGAAAAACTTAGTCAAGCAATCTACCACCATAAATATACAATATTTCCCTTGTGTCGTGGGAAGCCCTGTAATGAAGTCCATAGATATGATTTCCCGCTTACGCTCTGGAATGGGAAGAGGATGTAATAGGCCTGTCGGATGATTATGCTCATATTTATTCTACTGGAAAGTAGTACACTCCCTGATGCAGTGCATGACCTCTCCCTTGATACCCTTCTAATAAAATATTTTCTTTATATTCCTGTATATCTTAAGAAACCCTTGGTTCCCTGCTAATGGTGAGTCATGGAATGCATGAACCACTTTCTTCTTGAATGAATATTATGGAACTAAATAGATCATTCCTATATAATAAATAATGTCATCATTGATCATGTACATGTTATCCTATAACTTACCATCTATCAACTCACATGCAATTTTTTTTTTGAATACTCCACCAATAGAAGAAATTTCCGGTCCACTGATATTTTGGTCATGGAATAGGCTGAGGGCCTTCTGGACAAAGCACCTGCCACTACATTATTCGTTCCTTTGACATATTCTATGTCAAATTTATATTCTTGGATATTGCTCACCAATTTTTGCTTCCTCTCATTAAGATCTTTCTGCGTAAGGAAGTACTTGAGGTTGTTATGGTCTATTCTAACCACAAATTTCGCTCCAACTAAATATTGCCTGAATTTGGCCAAAGCATGCATTATGGCTAGCATTTATTTATCATAAATGGTGTATAGTAGCTCGGGACCCCTCAATTTGCGAATTTCATAGGAAATGGGATGCCTATTATGCATAAGCACAGCTCCAACACCTTCACCAGATGCATCACACTTCAATATGAAAGGTTGAGAGGAATCTGGTAGAGATAACTCAGGGCAAGTACTCATCACATTTTTCATTTTATCAAATGTTGATTGATCTTCATCACTCCACTCAAATGCTCCCTTCCTGGTCAAATCAGTTAGGGGTGCGCAAAGTTGGGAGAACCCCTTGAAAAAATTCCTATAATACTTGCAAATGCCAAGAAAGATTTTGAATTTTGTGAGTGTTTTGGGTGTGGGCCAATTAATGATGGCCTGAATATTCTCTTGATGAACCTGTACCCCTTTTGCTCCAATAATGTGTCCTAAGTAGAGGACCTTTGTCATTCCAATTTCACATTTTGACTCTTTGGAATATAAATATTTCTTCTCCATAATGCCCAAGATCTCGTCTACATGTTTGAGGTGGTCCTCCCAAGTCTTGTTGTAAATCAACAAATCATCAAAAAAGACAAGCAAGTATTTTCTTAGTTGTTTGTTAAACATGTGGTTCATGCAGGAATGAAAAGTGGTTGGTGCATTGGTAAAACCAAAAGGCATGACAAGGAACTCATAATGTCCAAAGTGGCATCTGAAGGTTGTCTTATGTATGTTTTTCTCCCTCATCCTGATCTGATGGTATCCAGAGCGCAAATCATTTTTTGCGAAGTATATTGCACCACTTAGTTCATCCAACAATTCATATATCCAAGGAATGGGGTATCTATTCTTTATAGTCCTCTTATTCAATGCTTGATAATCTATTCACATGCGCATAGTCCCAACCTTCTTCTTTACTTACACAACTGATGATGTGAATGGGCTTGAACATGGCCTGATATGCCCCATTGCTAGAAATTATTTGATGGCACTTTCAATCTCGTCTTTGTGCTTCTTGGGGTGTCTACAAGGTGTAGTGATGAATGGTTTGGCCCCTTCTTCCAATTCTATAATTTTCTCAAACCCTTTATCTAGTGGTTGACCTAGGGGAATAGGCTCAAAGACCCTTTTACACTTATGAAGGATCCTTTGTATATCTGGAGGGTGTTTTTTGTTTCTCCTACCATTTGTGTCCATGATAAAACATTCAGCTACATAGGATATCTCTTCACACCTAAATATGGCATGCATTTTCTTGGCTATCACAACTATAGGTGAATCCCCTATCATTCCATTAAGTGTGAGTCTCTTCCCTTCTTCTGTGTTGAAGGACATTTCCATGGTTTTGTAGTTGGTAGTAATTGGCCCCAAGGTGTTAAGCCACTGCACACCTAAGATGATATCGGTGTTAGGAATATCTACTACATAAAAATCATGTGTCAAGGTGTACCTACCCAATGTCAAGCTCATCTATGGGATGTACCTGTCACAAGCCATAGTGTGCCCTCCTGCTACCTCAACCAGAAAGCCTTCAAAATCAACTGTAGTAATATGTCTCCTCTCTACCATAGCCATATCAATAAAATCATGAGAAGCTCCTCCATCTATTATCATTGTGACCCTCTTCCCTTGGACAACTCCCTTCATCCTGAAAGTGATAAACTTAGGCACCCCACTCATAGAAGCAATGGTAACCTTCTTGATCCCACTATCATGATGTAAGTATGCCTCATCACATTGCACATGCAAGGTTTCTTCTTCCACCCTATGGTTTTATTGCATAGTATGAATATCTCCACCCCCCTCATCATCTGTTTCCTCTTCATTGTTAGACACCACTTCTATATAATGAATTTTTCCTTTTCCCAAACACCTATGACCTGACTACCATGGTTATTTACAGGTGAAGCATAGTTTCTTCCTTCGTAATTCCCTTCTTGTGGCTTCATCCAACTTCCCCTTTCCTTTGTCCAGTGGTCTAGTATCTCGGCCCTTTGGAATGATGGGAGGTTTAGGTGTAAATTTGTTCCTGTTAGCTGCTCCAACTAAATATTTGGTGTGTTCAATGGCATATTGTAAGGTTACATGATTAAAATCCTTAACCCACCCTCTCACAGGTTCATTTAGTCCTTCTATATACATCACTAGTAATCTAGATCCTGACACATCAGGAACCATAACCGATACTCTTTGAAATTCCTCAATAAAGGATTCAGTTGATCTTGTCTTCTTAATTTGTGTAAGTTTCCGGAAATGGTGATCTGAATCCTCTCGGTCAAACTTGTCAATGATTCTATGAGTGAAGTCACGATAAGAAGTGATGCAATCATGTCCCAAGGTGGTAATTCCATGAAACCACCAATCATGCGCCTTGCCCATAAAGTACAATGTTGCATACTTGATATCTTTCTCTTCCTCTCTAGGATTCAATTGGAGGTAAGCCTCCATTTTATGCACCCAAGTTGTGGCAGAGATGTGATATGATCCATCAAAGGTTGGTAACTCCATTCTCCCTGCCTTATGCCCTAGTTCCATGTCACCTCTGTATTGCTCCTTGGATCTTCTTTTCATATTCATGTGGAAATACTCTCCCATGGAAACCTGTCTCCTGAACCCTGCGCTCATGGCATTGCACTACCTTTCTGCAATCTCCCACTCATCCCCCAAACTCTCTTTATCAAAGGCATTAGCATCCTTCATGTGCATCTAGAAAAGTAGGCATGTATAGCCTAGGAGAAGTTCTGATAGTTGTGTGAGATGGGATTGGTGTACCATCGTTTGGTCTATGCCCTTTTGCATGTCCTTTATGTATGGATTCCTCATGATTCCCATTACCCCCATGATATCCACTAGAATCATGACTTCCACCAAATAAGGGTGGATCTATATCGTGTCTTTTCTCCATCAGATACTGAGAAAGAATGCCTTGGTGTTTACTCTGCTCCTCCATCAAATCTATCATTTTGTCTTTCCCTCTTTGGAAATTTTCAAAGGATAATTTGAGTTATGCCTGTCCCAAGGATAAATGGTTCTATATTTCCTCAAGGTTGCACTACATAGTTACCTAATTGTTTTGTAGTGCATCTTTCGTTATCTGAGCTACCTTTTCAGCCAAATCTTATGCCTCTTCAGATGGGGCATTTTTTGTTTCATGAGTTCCCCCCATACTACCTTTTGGCACTTCCCCTTCCGGAATACTTGATATCGGTTGTCCCCCATGACCTCTTCTCTTGGTCATTAATATTTTATCATAGGCTGGTGCAAGAATTGGCTCTGATACCACTATAATGTTCCCAAGCAGATTCACTAGGGAACTTAGATGAATTTCTAAACTTGTTTGTTTGTTTTTTGCAGGGTTTGCTTCTGGAGTTGCGCTCTGGGTGTTTTCTGAAGGGTTTGTAGCATATATAAGACAACAATGAAGTAGATCACAATATATAAGAGACAAAAAACAAATATATTTCAGAAAAAGATTCATATATTACCTTTATTTAGTATAATAAGTTGATCTTCCACACATAGATCTGTAGATATGGTACAATAAAATAACATAAATAATCCAAAGATGCATGCATCCTTCTGATAAAATAATATAGAGAAATAGGGTCTCCAAGATCCACCACAACTGATTGAAGACAAATACAAGATCAATTTCTTTCCCCGATGAGAAATAATCTTCAGATCTGGTACTGGTGTGCCCCTCACTGGCTAGAAAAGATATAGATTTCGGCCTCCCTGAAGATGACCTTCAAAAATCATGAAAATACTACCAAACTGTAGATCGATAGATGTAGATGACTTATGGAACAAGTTTGGGACCAAACCCCCTGATCAAACCCTCCAACTCACTTCCTCCTCAGGGACTGGTGCGCCCTCCTTTAGTAAATATGCCCCACTAATGAATGAAATAGATATATGCAAGAGGAAACCCTCCAATAACTAATGAAAAAGGGCGTTATGGGGATTTCAATCACTCCTTTATTCTATTTCCTTGAATATATGGCCTCCACAAAGCAAATATAATTCTTTCTCCTTCAACTAGCGCACCCAACTTGCTAGAAAAACCCTTCAACTGCATCATGCTTGCACAAATCTCTCCTGGAATGAATCTAGACTTAATAGAATGGTGAGGGAGGGATATTTCACCTCTTTGACCAAGCTTGGACTAGGAACAGAGGGATATTTCACCTCCTTGATGGTCTCTAGGGTTTCTTGACTCAAAACCCTCAAAACGTAAGATGCATAGCTCAAGTGATCTTAATAGAAGAATAGCATGAATGAGGAGTGAGGCGTCCTCCTCTCATTTTTATACCTCCATATTCTATTTCTCTATCGAGTTACTTTATGATTTTCACTAAGGTTATTGTTTTTTATTTCTTTTTAAGTCAAGGACCCTTTTTCCCTTTTCATCTAGTCACTTTAATAAAATATCATTAAATCACCTAGTGACATATTTAGCACCTCCTACCCCTTTTAACTGTTGGACTATAGTCTAGAGGGGTGGCTAGAATATTAAGTCCTCCATGGTTGTTTCAAGGAGAGGGGAACATTACACATTGTTCATTTGTGGAAGGGTTAGCAATCTATCACTTCTCTTATTTGTATTGATCATGTTTCTATCATTTTAACCCTTTTCCATCATCAAAGCATTTATTTTTCTCATTAACTAGTTATGTTGCTTGTGTTATTTTGATTCATTAATGAATTATCATGGCCCTCGAGATGATGTTTTACCATTTATCTCATGAGTATCATAGTCTGAGCATAGATTTTGTTATTATATTATCCTTACAAAGGATTTTGTATGCAAATAATTGAATGAAGAAAGAAGATTCACAAGTGGGGATGAAGAAGAATGGATGCAAGATTGAAGCAATAATGCAATTTCAATGAAGTGTGAGAAGCAAGGAATTCCAAACCAAATAAAAGAAGGAGGGATGAAAAGTACATTTCTCAACATAAGAGAAGTGTCATTTTCCAAGCAATCTCCATGCCCAAAGGGGAATGAATAAATGAGGATGATAAACAATATTCCCAATGAATTAATGAATGCAAAGACAATACAATTTTCACCAAATGAAAATGAAAGTCACACTCAAGAACCAAAGTGATAAAATTCTGGAAGCAAGAGAGGAATTGGACATCTAAGTGATGAGAGTGATTGTCTTGAGCTAGTGTTATTTTTTTATGCCTCACATGAGTGAGCATAATATTGTAATTTCTTATTTTATTGAAGTATATTATCATAAACTAGTTGAATGGTAAAAGTGAGAATAATATGAATCTTGAAGTGATTTGAGAGCTTGGGTAGTGCAAGCATCATCTAGGGTAACTCAAGCGTCATCTAGGGTAGCCAAAGAGTTAGGAATATATAAGGCTAAGAGCCACAAAATAAACCTATAAATATAGACATTGCCTTCAAGTAAAAGCTTTATTAGCAAGTTGCTTCATATTCTTAGATGTTTTGTTCGCATGTGGACAATTATATTATTTCATAGTCTTGTTAGTGGTCATGGATGTTGGTATAATGTCTTACAAAATATTCTCTTTATTGTCATGTTCATTTTCACTTACCTTGTTGCTTGGTAACCTTGTTCATTTTCATTTTAGTTCTTTGTTCGTTTGTGGCGGGGGATTTTCTTGGTAGCCTATAGACTATTCTAGGTTGCTCAAAGAATCTAGTTATATATGTATGTATGTATGAATGTATATGTTTTCTATTGTTATATATTTATCCATGTTTTATCTCAGCTTTATTATTATCTAATTTGGAATAGGTATGTTCTTAATAAATTGTGGACTATTCTCTGTTGCTCAGGGTCTTTGGTTATTCACGTGCAGTAGTTGTGAGATATATCCATTACTTATATGTTACTAAGTTTGCTTCATCCTAGATTTTTGATTTTATGATAAGGAAGTGTGCTTATGCAATTGGATTGTTTCACTTTGGGAGGGAGTTGGGAGGATAATAGTGGTGGACATATAAATGAATTAATATGTGTTATATTGAGTTTAATGAATTAGTCCATCATTTTTTCTACCATATTTTTTTTTTGTATATATTGATACATTTAATAAATCTCAAAATCAATCAATCAACCAATATTTAATCATCTCACAAGTCATAATCTCCAAAGAAAGAGCATTATATGTGTACAATTTCAACAATTCTTCTCTTACATGTTTCTTCTTATGTGAGCCTATTCGTTGATGTCTCACTTGTGCACGTACCCAAATTGACTAGATTCATTGATGACCTTGACCATTAAGAAGCACAACCATTACGACTATGATAAGGATCACTTTCAAATATTGTAAAATAAGTTTTTTTTTTTTTTTTTAAATCTAAATTTGTTGCAATCAAATAATAATGTCAATGAATAGATTAAACCATTTACTCCAAGGGAAGCGATTTGATTCCATAGATTCTCCTTATGAGATTCAAAAACTCTTCAATGAGGTTTAGATTTTTTGATTCGGATATAGGGATAGGAAGTGGTATCTTAGAATCCAAGAAAGAAACACTCAAAATGGTAGTTAATTCCCTATAAAATTGAACAATGTTTTATAAATCTACGTAAAAAAATAAATCATCGACAATCATCAACTTCGGAAATTGGAAAAAACAAAGAAGAAAAGGGGAAAATGCAACAAGCATAAACTTAGACTTGAAAAACTTAGGAAAACATTGGGGGAAATTGGAGAGTTTTGCAACACTAGGATTAAATTTTCCTCTAAGAATCTTGAAACATGAAACATAATATTTGTAATTGTTATCATATTATATCAATATCATTTGCAAATTTTCATTTATTGGTTATTGGGAGTGTTGAATTTGGAAGGACACATGTGCACGCCCTAGACTATGAATCAATACATCCTTTTGAGGCTAAGATTTAAATTCAAATATTAGGGTCCATCTTGTGATCAAGGCCACAAATAGCATAATGGCAATTTTTGGCTTGTAATCACTCAACATATGGCCAAGTCAATTCGGTCAAGTCAACTCACTAATACAAATGTTATGAACTTTTAAAATGCATAAATTGAATGCTCTTTATGGTGTTTGTTTATTTAACTTTGTCGTGTTCTATTTGTTGATGTTTGGGCAGGATCAGAAAGACATTCTACTAGATTAATAATTAATAATATGATTATTAATTATTAAACAATATTGTTAATTATAATATTATTAATGTAATAATATATTTAAAATATAAAGTATAAATATATTTTTTACCCAAGAGACACATCTCTTCATGGATGGTCACCATGGTCACCATATGTTCTTTATATATAGAACACTCATCATTGTAATAAGATTTCCATTCACATACCCTGGATGGGGTGACACCTGCTGAGCATATGATACATGGCACTCTGGCGATGAGTGCAGTTAAAGCCCCTCGTCACCAGCCTCCCCCTTCGTCAACTCACAATGTCTGGCATTCATTCAGGAAAGAGGTTAGTGCATTGGGACAATTAGGAAGGTTTAATGGTTCACCAATATTGTCCATCCAGAACGGGTACGATGCAGCAAGGAAGCATCACCTCGACATTCATGGCACCCCAAACTATCATATCTCTCATCATCACGTAGGTAATCTCTTGTTGTGGTTCTTATTTCCAGAGTTTTCCCTTGGATCTGTATTCTCCACCTGTATTCTTCGTCCAAGTAATTCAATCCTTTGTCAATTTTATTCCTCCCACGAACAAATTTCCCTTCATCTCCTCTATCAATTTTCTTCCCCTCGAGTCCAACTTTTCCATGCCTTGCGAGAGAGGTAAGTCCAAGCATAGGTCGACCTACTATAGTCTAGTAGGCCAAAACCAGTGCATAGGCCTGCCTTCTCTTTCTCCCAATTTGGGGAGCAACTCTATTCGCTATCCTTATTCTGAGCAAAGTTGGCGTGATGATGCCCAGCCTACACCCCATTTTCCTGACCCTGAGCTAAACTATGGAGGATGTATAGTGGAGGAGGAGATTCCTCCTAACTGTGAGGAGAACACCATGGAGCATATAGAACCAATTGGCACTAACCTCCCCTTGATTTTTCCTGAGGTTTCCATGGGAGGTTGTGTGGGGGAGGAGGAAATCCCACCACAGATGCAGGATGACTTCAATCAAGACGCAACCCCCAATGTTAGTGGACCTCACAATGAAGCACTCAGGATAGATTGGGATGATTGTTGGGGTGAGGAGGAGACTCATCGGAAGATGCACATAGGTGAGTAAACTCATCCAGCCTTGGGGAACCATGATTTGCCTAGTTCCCGCAGGCTCATGGAGGACCATTTAGCGTTGATCTTTGAGATGATTTGATATTTGGTTGATCAGCTTCACAACCAACATGTTCTCAGTAGGCGCTTGGACATGTTGTTTGATTCCCTTTCAAGCGAGCCTATGAAGAGCCATTGCCCAACATGCTGTCAACCATTTTCCTTCACAATTCACCATGATGGAAGTTCGGGTTTGCCTCACATCTAGTTTCTTTACTGTTAGAATTTCAGTTTTAGCTAGGATGCATTTACAGCCAAATTTTGTTGAAAACTGACTCTGGTCTACTAGTTTTCCCATGAAAAATGTAGGCCACATGTTCTATTTTCCATACATGTGGTAGAATAGGTGGCGGGTTTTGATGTATATTTAGACATGTGTCATTTTTTTGACATCTTAAGGTAATACAAGATTTTTTATTTACAAAAAAAAAAAAGATATTCATTCACATGCAATATCATCTTGTATGAAAAATCAACATGGTATCAAAGCAGGATTGGGCTTCACTCCCTCACAGGAGGGCCCATGAAAATGAGAGTAGAGTAAAGTCTTGGGAGTGTTAAATTTATGGGGTTGTTCCAATCTCTATGTACAACATATTCACTTTTTATGCCTACCTAAATTATAGAAAGAATTCCATAAATTATGGTGGGCAATATTTTCTAGTAAAAATGTCTAATTACCTAAATATGAGGAATGTACTGCATATTTACTTCTACCTATATTTATGCAAAGAATTTCATGAATTATGGAGGAACAATTTAACAAAGTAAAATACTATGTGGATGGATGATAACCAAATTAACCTTTGGGTAGTTACGAGAGGTATTCTCCAACTATTTATAAGAAAGAAAATTTAATTTAATTTTCAAAGAGACGTGTCTTTTTGGATCAATTTAATATTACTATAAAAAGACACAACAATAGACACACATATTTTTATCTCTCACACATGGGAAGTGATTTAAGGAAGAGACCAAAGTTTCTAAGTAGTTCAAATTTTTTGAGTGTAATTAATTAGTGATGTTCTAGAGTTTACTAAAGTAATATCGTTGGAAACAATTACCACTTGCAGAAAATTGTGCTTGTCTAATTTAACACTAGAAAATAAACATTGTTAGTCATATGACATTGAGTATATGATGGATGTGTGTTAGTAGAAGATGTATCATTTCGATGGTCACTATATATAGTTGTGCACAAGATAAATTGATCTCCTTTGGGAGATGGTTTTTGTTGTTCTTGTTTCTTGTTTCAATCACATCACGGGTAATAGCTATGAGAAGGAGCCATAATGACAGTTGTGGGAAGCAACATGAAGCAATAATATCCAAACATAGAGTTGTGCACATTCATGTAATGAAGAATAAGAGGAGGTTAACACATTCAGAGGGATCAGATGACTCTGAAGACTATATAGCCTCAGAAGGAGTGATGGCTTCAAATGTTTTCTATGGGAAACCAAACAGTCTCATGATGACATGTTGTAGCTATTAAAGAGCTATCCACCAGCACTGGATACATGTTGTGAAATCACTATGGATTTCCTATGATGTATAGATTTGTGTGTCCAACATTCAATGGTCATGAGCTCATGTGGATGGAAACAATGTTAGATTCTGTGTTGGATATAACACCTTCCTCATTAAGAGGGAGTGTTGAGATTTAATGTAATTTCAGAAGTTATTCTTAAGTGTTAATGTTTCAGCATCGAGCTGACATTATCCCAATATTGGTCATGGTAATTTAACCAATGGACAATGGCCCTGGCGTAGTCTTCTAAGGACATAAGACTCAAAGTGTGTGGCTGTCAACATCCGGAAAGACTAAAATTATTCAGGTGGAACAGATGGCAACCTAATCAGGAAGAATGGTCCTTGTAGTCACAGAACACTCCATTGAGTATGTGAAAACTACGGGACACTCAGTGTGTAGATTGAAGAAGGCTTTACTTTTTGGGTCCCGAGGTATGGCAGAGACATGATGAGATACTTCTGAATCAAGGGAAGTATACAATAGAAATCCTAAAGAGGTTCGGGATGTTGGATTGCAAGGAAATGGCTACATGTATGGTATCAAATCTGAAGTTGTTGTAGGATACGACTTCATAGACCGTGGATGTTACTTTATACAAGGATATGGTGAGTTTTTTTATGAACTTGACGAACACAAGACCGTATATATGTTTTGTTGTGAACACCCTAAGTCAATATATGGAGAAACCCAGGTAGGTTTATTTGGTTGCAGCAAAACATGTGATGAGGAACCTTAAGAGTACATTGGATTATGGTCTCAGATATGTGACAGACCATGATTTTGGGTTATATGGATATTTAGATTCATATTGGGCCAGAAGTATTCATGATCAGAAGAGTACTTCGACATATTGCTTCAATCTAGGCTCCAAGATGGTTTCATGGAGAAACAGGAAGTAATTGTGTGTAGCACTCAGTACGGCTGAGGCAGAGTATGTGGCAACATGTGTAGCAAGTCGTGAAGCAGTGTGGCTTCGAAAATTTCTGAATATTGGACTAAATTTGACTTGTAGGTAAGACCTACAAGAAGAGGATGACGAGACTTATTCTAGAGGACAAGTGATGAAGTCAATAGGTTGAAGATACAATTGATATTCAGTGCTTGAGAGGGAGTCGGAAAATCAGTTCCAGAGGGAGTTGGGTACTACAATAAGGAGAAGGAGGCTCCGTCGGATGTAAGAAGCAGTCATGTGTGGCACTCAGTACTACTAAAGTTGAGTATGTGGCAACATGTACAATAAGTCGTGAAGCAGCGTGGCTTCGAAAATTGAAGACTATTGGACTAAATTTGACTTGTAGGTAAGACCTAAAAGAAGAGGATGATGAGACTTGTTCTAGAGGACAAGTGATGAAGTCAACAGGTTGAAGATTCAGTTGATATTCAGTGCTTGAGAGGGAGTTGGATGGTCAGTTCCATAGGGATTTGGATTGACAGTTCCATAGGGAGTTGGGTACTACAATAAGGAGTAAGAGGCTCTACTGGATGTAGGAAGCAGTCATGTGTGGCGCTCAGTACAACTGAAGATGAGGATTTGGAAACATGTGCAGTAGAATTGTGGCTTTGAGAACTATTGTCTAGGTTATTTAGTCTCAGACTGGAGGTGACCTGCATTTGGTGTGACAAATAGAGTTGCATGAAGTCATTAGAGAACCCCGTGGTCTATGAAAGATCAAAGCATATTGAGATCAGATATTACTATATCAGGGATATGGTGCAAAAGGGAGCAGTGAGGCTCTAGTTTCGTGACTACAGAGGATTAAGTTGTGGACGTGTTTACCAAGCAGCTTTCAAGGATGAGGTTTGAGTACTTTATGGACAAGCTTGGTGTGGTCCCTCTTTAGAGGGAGTGTTCTCATCCAACATGAAAAAGGGTTGGCACTGAGACATGTGGAACTCATCCAACATGAAAAAGGGTTGGCACTGAGTGTTCTCATCCATCATGAAAAAGGGTTGGCACTGAGACAAGTGGAACTCATCCAGCATGAAAAAGGGTTGGCATTGAATGTTATCATCTAGCATGAAAAGGGGATGGAACTGAGACATGTGGAACTCATACAACATGAAAAAGGGTTGGCATTGAGACAGGTGGAACTCATCCAGGATGTAAAAGGGCTGACACTGAGTGTTCTCATCCAGCATGAAAAAGGGTTGGCACTGAGATAGGTGGAACTCATCCAACATAAAAAAGGGTTGGCACTGAGTGTTCTCATCCAACATGAAAAAGGGTTGGCACTGAGACATGTGGAATTCATCCATCATGAAAAAGGGTTGGCACTAAGTGTTCTCATCCAACATGAAAAAGGGCTAGCACCGAGACAGGTGGATCTCATCTATCATGAAAAAGGGTTGGCATTGAGACAAGTGGATCTCATCCAACATGAAAAAGGGTTAGCACTGAGACCAAGGGTGCACATGATCAGGTATCGATGCATTGCAAGGTAGTGGATGTCTTGGTGACATGTTGTAGTTATTTGAGAACTACCCACGAGCCTTGGATGCATTGGCTATGAAATTACAAGGGTGCACATGATGAGGTACAAATGCATTGTGATGTAATGGATGTCATGGTGACATGTTGAAGCTATTTGAGAGCTACCCACGGGTAATCTTCAAAGTTAATATTGGCATAATGTAGAATGTCTCCCTCACTGAGAGGGAGTGTTGATGTTTGGGTAACATCGGAAAGACATTCTACTAGATTAATAATTAATAATATGATTATTAATTATTAAACAATATTATTAATTATTATATTATTAATTATTATATTATTAATTTAATAATATATCTATAATATAAAGTATAAATATATATAATAAAGTATAAAGTATAAAGTATATTTATATTATATGTATAATATAATATAAATTATAAATATATTTATTACCCAAGGGACACATCTCTTCATGGATGGTCACCATATGTTCTTTATATAGAACACTCATCATTGTAATAATATATTCATTCACATACAATATCATCTCGTATGAAAAATCAACACTATTTTCATCAAATAGTGTTGTATACTTCTCTTATGATTGTGTAATTTCTATCTTCATATTTTAATGTGCATTTAAATAAGGAATACAAAACAACAATCTCATACAACTACACACCATCAAATATAGAGAATTTTCCGTGCAAAACTAGACATGAAAACCAACGTCGAAGAGGAGGCTTACTTAGATCCAAATAATCTTAAAGGAAGTAGATTACAAATCAAGCTCAACTACAACTTTGCTATTCCTATGCCAACGAAAGGCTACCACCCTTAATATACTCTTGATACACATGGATAGGAAAACAATGGTGTTTCTTTGGATTGTGACCAACCAATTTAAGAAATGGCTTCCTCTTATTTGGAATAAAGGCTCACCATCAAAACTATAGGAAGTCTCTTGTTATAGGTATAGTAGTATATATTTACTTCTACTCTAGAATCTTGGCTTTGGCAAAGGCTACTTGAAGGTTGGAATGACTTCTCCCTTTCTGTACAAATCTAATACTAGATTTTCTTCACTAACAAGTGGAAGGTTGTCTCCTTATTCTCCCTTGTAGCATGGCAGATTTACAAATTTCTCCTTCAATGGATAAATGAACCAACTATAATTGATTCTAGGTTCAACATGGATTTTTTGATACTCTACAAATGGAAACTCGAGCTTTTTTTCTATGTGAGATGGAATTTCAACTTCTTCTCTATAAAATGGGAGGTGAAATCTCATAATCTCTTTATTCCTTCATTGTAGGACCCTTTCACATCCAACATATGACTCTAATTTGTAGAAAAAAATGAACTAGATCTAATAACCCTCCATCCCCTATGTGAGTGGAGGTGTTTTATTCTCTCCTATGAACGACAACTTGTCGAGATAAATAGGACCAATGTGAATGCATGAAGAGAATGTTTGTTTCTCTTCTTCCTCTTACAACATGTTTCCCCTCTTAGTTCTTTCCTGTATTGGTAGTCACATGAATAAACTCATTCTCATCATGGAATGTTTCTTTATTATCTACATCAAGGGACCATCCAAGAACCATAGAAGAAAAGCCCCTTTTCTATCAAACTTGGCTTTTGTCTCCTTCTCCCATTGAAAGTCTAAAGGACTCCAAAAAAGTAGTTATGGAAGGCCAACCATCTACCTAGTGAACCTATCCATATTTTCCTCTAGCTTCCCCAAATGATGAGCCACCCCTAAAAATATCATTGTTCCTTTCTTGGGCTTCGAACTCTTTCTATGCCACAAACAAAATTTTATACCACTTTTCATTTTTCCAATTGGTGACCTCTATATGATCACCATGTACACATGGTGGCATCCTATATGGCCATGACATGTGACCTCGGCATTGATTTGAGGCCTCTTTCTATCTTCTATGTGGAGATCCCAACATGAAGGGAATAATATCGCATGCTTTACATGGAATTTTTCTTTATACTCTTAGTGAGTGTTTCCTTGTAAAGTGTAGGGATCTATGCCTTGCCTTAGTCCTTGCATCATCATAGTTACACATGCCTTAGCCTTTCCTTTCTTATATATGACTCATGCCCATGTGGGAAGTGAAGTGTAGAGTCAACTACTCTCGAGTCCTCCAAGCCTCCGCATGCCAAATCTCCTCATGGTTGAAGTTGCATGCTAAATCTCCCCATGGTTGTAGATGCATGCTAAATCTCCTCATGGCTAAAGACTTGCGCTTGATCTCATAACCCTTAATCCTATAGTAGAGTGTGGAGTTTGAAGCTATGCTCTTATATGAATCCTCCTTTTTTAATGCATTTTTCATGCCTTGGACTTGTATGGAGTGAATAGCAACAAGCTCCCTTCCGACTTATCCATATCTCCCCATCACTCTAAACACCACATAACTTTTTCTTTAGTCATTTTTCCAAAAGGACATAAAGAAATTTTCTAAGGCTTCATTAAAGGTTTCTTGCATGTAAATTCAAAGGGTTCTTAAGTACATAATTAACCACAAAAGTAATATATGCCATTTCAAATATCTAAGGATCCAATTCGGGACACACCTCCCCAATGGTAGGCTTTTGGTCCCCAAAACCTTTGACTCTTATTGACAAGATTTCTGCACTATGAATTTGCTCAATGTGGATAAATTTACACCGTACTTAAAGTCTGTAAACATAATTTGAATATTTGAATTTCCAATGGAGCTACTTCATTTTTAATTTATCTACCTTATTTAATAAGAAAAAAAGGAAAATCAGTGGTTATCCTCTTCTACAAAATGATGTATTTTCTCAACTACAATCCACTAAAAATCCCAAACAAATTCTAATGGAGAAACAAAAGAATTGAGCATTATTATTATCTCCTGTCTGTGATTAAACTCTCAACTCTTTTAGTCTATCTAGTAGGAAAATTGAAGTTTTCATGAATATTGAACTCTGATGTCTTTCACATCTCTGGGAAAGAAAGATTTGTTGTCTACCTTCTTCATGTCTCAATGAACACAACAACTACACTATGGTTTTCTTGGCATCTTCTTTATCTGGATGTGCTTAAGGAAGTAAACAAGCTCTGATGGTTCATCCTTCCATCATGGTAGGATCACACATGCTCAAATACCCAGATACCAATATGATACATTTTTCATGGGTTTGCCTAATTTGTCCACCAAATTTTAGCATCAAAACTGGCCCTTCTTTGCTACCCTGGTTTCCACATTTTGAAAAGACCAGTGAAAAAAACCATGCATATCCAAACAATAATTGAGTTCTAAAGTGTGATATTAAATTGGTATTATGTTAATTAATTAATTAATTAATTACCCTGAAAGGCGTACAATTATTGACAATGGGCATCTAAGTGATTAACAAAGATTAAGGTTTTGTTACAGAGTGGAGAGATTAACCATTTAATATTTACCAATTTACCAATCTGAATAAATTCAGGTTTGACGTTTCATTTTATGGCTAATGTTTTCAATCGACTGTAAGAAAAAAATTAAACCTCTTTGTACTGTGGGTTATGCATGGCTGTGTATATAGGACAACATTTCAAGTAAGAGAGAAAGGATAGTTCCTCCTTCAATATTATGTGTAAATATCCTCTCTTCACTGAGTCCTTCTCTGCACTGCAAGATTTGATGGAAAAGTTGTTGGTGAAAGAACCCGTTCTTTTGTTGGCTGAGATGGAATACAATGGAATTTGTCTACAGGCCTCCATTCGTTCCCACTCTTATCTCTACATTTGAAATAGATCTAGAGAGAGACAATCAATCCCTTGAATCCCATGAGATTAAGATCGAGAAAAGATTAATCTCAGATGTTGAATGCTACTGCAGTGCCAAATTTACACTTTTAAGTTGATATTGTGATTGGCTACTCATATTTGTTGTATTTTTTTTTGCAAGTTTTTGGATATATGCTAATTTTATGGAATTCTTTCAACCACATGTTTTTCTGCAATCTATTGAACACTTCACAAAACTTTGAGCAAAATCTCTATCCATAGTGGTGAGGATATGTTATGTTCAACTAGATATATATTTCTTTATATCGTTTCACTTTACTTCAGAGCAAGGCCTTTATGATCAAATGGTCTATGCATAACTTTGTGATAATAATATGCAAAGAAATTTCCTTTAACCTAGTATGACCATGAAGCCTTACTTGAATATTTGTTAGGTTAACACTTTGTTCAATATTGATTATGTTTTTTTTCCCACTATTATCAACTAACTAATATCAAGTATTAAGTAACAAATATAATGGATTTTAGCATTAAAATTATTTAAATATATTATATTTTTAAATCAATAAAAAATGAGCTAACATTTATTAAAAATAAAGATAATAATATGATTATCATCAACATGGATCCGTCGCAGAATTTAAGTTATGGTCTTTGTCTTAGTCTTGCTTGGAAATCTCTATCTTTAGTGAAATGTGTACACAATAGTTAGTTAATAATGCAATAATCACTAAGACTCAACATGGATCCTTTGCAGAATTTAAGTTATGGTCTTTGTCTTAGTCTTGCTTGGAAATCTCTATCTTTAGTGAAATGTGTACACAATAGTTAGTTAATAATGCAATAATCACTAAGACTCTGAGATCAATTTTCTCTATTATCAAAACTAAGTAGGGATACACCAAGTGGTTGTGCTTCTTGGCTCCAAGGATTAGCTTTGTTACTAAGGTGCAAAGACCAATGTTCAGTGACCAACAAATAAGTGCACTTTGCAACTCTATATACCAAGATAAAGAAGAACACTATTCAACAAGCCTTCATAGTTGCTAACTGCTAGTAGGCAAATGATGGCTATGCAAATACTCTGTTAAGTTATGATTATAAGGTTCTCATAGAGAATCTGAGCTATTCATGGTTGCTAGTTTGTAGATATTCTCAATTCGACAACTCACTGGAAAACTTCTAGCTTATAATAGTTGATAGAGTTCTATCATTGTTACTGTTGTTCCTGAGATTGATTCTAAGGCTCAAAGAATAATGTCAGGCATCAAAGTTTTAAATGAAATGTTTTTATAAATGCTTTCTTCTACCTTCAGTTTTCTGAGAAATAATCTTTAAATGAAATTTATGATAAGACAGTACATAGGTTGTATCTCGTTATCTGAGTCATGATTTTAATTTCAAATGATGTAGAAATGATTTACAAAACTGTTAAAACAAATCCAGGTATCAATTACAGATAAGTCTCACCTTGTTTGAAGTAGAAGAAAAATAGTAGATGTACCCTTGAAAGGAGATTAAGAATGCAACAATTCAAAGAGGTCACAGGTCTTGTTTTTACTCACAGTAATAACAGAGGAAAAAATGTTACTGAATGAACTTCTGATATATTATGATCACAATAGATTTATTATTAAATTGCAATCATTCACTCTTCAAGAAATATAGAAGGAAAATTGTAAGAGATGGAAACACAGAGAAAGCACATAACTCAAATGGAACGAAACTTACAATCTTTGTCTGCACTTGTATTAATATTCAAAAATTTCTCTCTTTTACATTAGGCTAGAAGCAACCATGAATAGATCTAAAATCTATATATTTATACAAAATTGTATTAACTAAAAGTAGTTGGATTTTCCACAATATCTACTCTAAAGATAGAATACAATCATAATGGAAAAATAGAAAGCAAAGATTGTTGATTTTTGATTTGATGTGTTGGTGCTTCATATGTTCCTTCATTTTCTCCAAGATACACTCGCTTTCCTCTATTCATAGAACTGGGTGCACATGTCCATTAAGGCTACTACAAACCTTGAAGGTTCAATTTTCTCACTCAATTCAAAGGAAAACATCCTCTTTTGTACTAGTGGCAGCTTTACTTGGATCTTCTTTACTTCCCAGGCTGTAATTTGACACTGTAAATTTGGATTTACCAACAACTCATTAATCTTCAGCAAATCAATCTGATTGATTTGTTGGATGATAGATTGAATATTTTCCTTATTTTTTCTGGAGTTTTCCTTATTCATTTCTATTTCAATCTGCCCCAGTGCCTCTGAGATATTTTTTTCTTCAAATTCAACCAAATTTGATTCTACAGAAGATAGTGTCTCCAGATAAGCCTCCTTTGCCTCTTTGGCAAGTTTCTTGCTTTCCTCTAGATTTGTCTCCCAAACTTTCAAGGTCATTTCACCCTTCACTTGTTCATATGGTGAGAAGGGTGAGACCAGGGATATTGTATTTCTGCCTCCATATGATGAACTCCTGAAACTTGGATCTAGCCACAAAGGCATCTTTTTATTTCTCATAAATACTTTTCATAGAGTTATTTATTGCTTGATAGTATTTCTGAATAGTATATACCTTTTGATATAGTTCTTGTTGGACATCTTCCAGCTTCTCATTAATTTCATATGCTTGTGTTTTGAAAGCAGTGATGTCTATTGTTGTATTCTCTATTAGGGACAATTTTGCTTGCATTTGTTCTATCAAATTGTCCCGCTGAGTAATATACCTTTGTTGGTTTTTGAACTCTGGTAAATCAACTCGATTTTCTCATGTAACTGCTTCATCCGATGTTGATAGTTTAACCTAATTTTCTCTATGTCTTCATTCATCCTACTCCTGACAATATGTTCTGTGTTGTGTATTTCATTCTGCAATTGTTACACCAAGAAAGGTTTTTGTTGCATATGTTTGCTAAGATTATTCATTGACCATTGGTTGGCAGTGACAAAATCCCCTAGTGAATCTGCAACCTCCTTGGAAAACTCAGGATCATCTTGACCTTTTCCATCATACACTATTTTCGTCCTTTTAGTAACTACATATTTTTGTTGAGATTCTTTATTTACAATAGATTTATGTTTCTTGTTGAAAAAGAAACTTGAGGGAGGCATTTCTTCAGGAAATATAGGATTAAGATCATTTACATGAACGAGCTCTAAACTCAGAGTTCCAAAACTGGTCGCTAACGGGGTTAATGAGGGAATATGAGATATAATTGTTGTGGAACTTTCTGGACCTATTGTGCTTGGGGTGCCAACAAAAGTAACTAGTGTTTTATGGGGAAAAACTTGTCCCTGGTTCATGAACACTTCAAAATGGGATAATATTTGTTGATCGTTTAGGCCTAGCAATGATGTTTTTATTTCTTTAAACAAACCATCTAAACTCTTCAAAACTTCTTCAGCTTTGTTTTTAGTGGAGCATCTTGGCTCAAATTTTGTGAATTTAATTTCCTGTGAAGGTGGCATGGGCCTTGAATCTCCTTGTAAGATATTAGGCAAATTGTTTCGTATATGCTTTTGGAAGTTGAGGAAACCAACCTATTGGTTATGAGGCAGAGTCTTTAATCTACTTAGAACTTCTTCATAGGATCTAGCTCCTCTGAAAATCTCATCATAAGGAGATTCTTCGTGGATGTATCTTTTCATGTTGTATTGAGCCAAATGATTCTCTACCACCTTGTGTGGATCATGTTTTTTGAATTCGATGTCAACTAATTTGACATATTCCAGGGTTGCAACCTTGACTTTGGTATGACCAAAATCTAACAATGTAAACATACCAACCTGAATGGGAAAAGTTGGCCATACCTTTTTCTGAGCCGCTTTCAATTCCTTGGTGATACCTCCTGCTACTGTTTGGTATGCCAATTCTTTGTACACCAACCTGTCAGGTAAAAATTGTGGAAGGGCATGAGGAGGAATGAAACAACCGAACACTCTAATGTAGGAGAAGTTATCCTCAATATACCAGTCTGCAAATGTACCTAAGTTTCCCATAATCTTCTCTGAAATCCTGGGTGGCGGGTGACCATAGATAGCTATATGAATATGTACCACTACGCTGTGACAGATTTCATAAAAGAAATATTTGGCATTTTCTTCCCATAGTTTGGAGTGGTAGAAATGTATAGGCTCATAACTAGCCGGGGTACAACTCCAATTCATCAGGGGGAATGGGGTCATGAAGCAAATTGCATCCATGATATATGCAGACATATAAAAACTAGCAGGTTTCCCTTTTGATTTTAATGATTGGTACTCAACAATTTCTTTAGCCAGGTTATCAGATATCATTTTAGCCCAATTGAAAGCATATCCCTCAGCTACTTCATTCATTATAGCCACCCATTCAACTAAGAAATGTGCAGGGTTATTTTTTCCAAATAAACGGTGAAGCATCATGGCTATCTATAAGATATGAGCATCTAAGGACATCGTGGAATACATACCATGAACATCGGTCTTGAATTTGTCCAGATGTCCCCATCGGGACTTGATTATATCATGTCCACTTATGTCGTATTAAGTGCATTCTTTTCTTTCAAAATACAAGAGAAATGATGTGTTGTAAGTATATTTGGGTGTAGAATAAATTTTATACATTACTTGTAGGTTCTCCAGTCAAAAATAGCCGACAGAGGTCTTCTGATGGTTGGTAATGCTTCTAGTTTGAATGTCAACATGCTCGAGATCCCAACTTATCATATCATTATAAGGTAAAATCTTGGGTCATGCAACAATCTTGTGAAATTCTGACTGTGCTACCAATCTGAGCTTGGATGAGAAGGACCCGTCATCTTCCTCGACATAATCTTCTGGACAGTTAATAATATCATTCTCTAAGATATCATAAACCTGCTTCCAATATTTAATGGTATCTGTGATTCGCGGAGTAGTGTCTGATAGAACGTTTGTGTTTGGATTAGAATCATCAGTTGATGCATCTTGCTTCTTCCTAGCTTTGTGTGGCACCATAATCCTCTGGGAAATGAAATTATCCTTCTTGTAACAAAATAAGTATGTAATCTCTACACTACAAGAAAACTTCTAATTGCAAATGGTAAAATGACTAGAAATTCGAAGTGTTTTATTCATAAAGTCTAGAAATCTTCGTGTCGATTTAATGACAAAGAAATTATTAAACATATAATGGAATTTATTACTTGGAGATTCAAAATATTTATTCAAATCGTTAACTTTATCCAATAATAAATGACATTAATACTTCGGCAGTTCGGCATTTGGAGGTTTTGAATGTGACAAGGCAGAAATTTTCTGAAGTCCGAATTCCTGGAGAATTTAATCTCTAATTAATCTCTTTCATGTTTTAATTAATCATGTTTTAAACATTTTAGTATCCTTAAGTACTTCGAAAGTTTGGTATTCAAGGGTTTTGGATGAAGGATGATAGAAATCCTCTGAAGGTCGAATTCTTGGAGTAAATGTTCAAACCATTATATGTATTTCAGGACTTTAGAACTCTGGATCTTTGGAGCTCTGGGAGTTCATTTGTTTTAAAAGTACGGTTCGTACTTCAGCGGTTCGACATTCGGGAGTTTTGGATATAGCACAAGAGAAATCTCCAAAAGCTCGAAACTGCGGAGTAATTAATTAATACTTAATCATGATTAACTAAAGTTATTAAAATGTTTTATTAACTCTTTAAAACACTTTTACTCTTTTGTAATATGCATTGCTTCGGCGATTTGTGAACTCAATCTTTGTTTAAACTCTCGAAGGGAAATCTCTCGGAGTGACGTGGCAGACATGACGCCATTCTTGGTGATGTGTCAAAACAGGAGTGACACGTGTCACTTGAAAATGAGCGACTAATCTGACACAAATGTTAAAAATAAGTGCCACATGTCAGCCCCAAAAAGATTAGAAGACATGTCCTATGACTCATTTGTAAGTCCTTTTAGAAATTTTCATGAGGAAAAATCTTCGGGACTTCGTAGATTCGAGGATTTTGTGTTTTATATTTGTTGAAACTCCCAAAGCGTGAAGCTTCGAAGTGTCCGTTAAAGATCTTCTTTTAAAATTCAGGCGGATTTTATATTTCGAAGATCACAAGAACCGTTTGATCAAATAGTACAACTCATCGACGAACGTTATTGTAAGCGCTTTATTTATATATAACGACTAATGGATTTATTTTAAATTAAAAGGCAATTTCCTAAGTTTTTTCTTTTTAGTGAAATTTTATTTCTAAGAGGCAAAAACAAAAGAATAAAAGTTCAAAATTCTAAGTGTTCTAACAGTTACGATTAGCAATATAACTAATCTAAAAGAAATGTTCCTTAACTAATTGGGATAAATTAACTCAAGATTTATCTTTTCCCATCAATGTAAAAAGAAATTACTTGTAGTATCTAAGGATATATTTTGGAAAGATCAAAAACTTTAACATACAAGCATATGTATTATGATCTACTAATGTTGTAGTGTTCAATAATATCAAATGCCTCATTCAATCTTCTTTGATTATATAGTGTGTTTACTTTTCCATAAGCATGTTTGAGAGTTTATCATAACCATTAGCATTCAAAAGGATGTTAAAGGTGTAGTTGTCAATGATATTAAACATACCCTAATTCATCTAGAGTATTCTTGTTCACAATAAATCTTGTTCAATGGAATAACTTCAACTGCAATGATATTAGTGTAAGATTTTTCATGGATAAATGCAATTCCATTGCTAACACAATACTTATTCACATAACTACCTTCATGAGAAGACATAAGACTAGGTTTGAGTTTAGTAATAGTCACAATCTACCCACAGGTTCTTTATCATCATCTTCACACACCCTTCTTCCAGTTACTCAATTCACCTTTAGCAACCAATTTCAAACACACAAACAACAAACAAGTGAATCATTGATGAATAGGGTGCCCAACAAAGTTGCGTACAACCTATGGACATCCCCTGCTCTACAATTGATGGTCGTATGGCCTCTAGGAAGGTGGGAATGGTTCGGGGAAGGATGAAAACACCCATGAAGAAGTTAAATCAACTAGGTGAGTGAGAGGTTGACTTGTAGGAAATCGACCAACAAGTGTAAAATTGGCTAGGTGAGTAAGAGGTCGATCCAAGGAATGAACAATCAACCCAACAAGTGTAAAATTGGTTAGGTGACTGAGAGGTCAATTCAGGGAATGAGTAATTGTCCTAGGAAATTGGAATTCAACCTGGGTAGAGTGGAATCAACTTAGGGATAAGAGTTACATTATGGAGGAGTGAGAAATTCTCGCAATAGCCAGAAGTAAATCGAATTAGAAACTCCCTCCTAAAATAGTGCAACAACATTGTTTCCACAACCCTTGATCTCTCTTGAACAATTAAATAGATTGTCCATGTAACATCCCCACTATAATCCCTAGTTTAATTAATGCATAATGTAGATATAGATGTGGCTATGGACAAGCAATGTAAATGCGAAATGTATTTTTTGAATTGTAAATAAATATAATGTAATACCAACTGATGTGAATAAGGACAAAGATGAGGGATGATTTATCCACAAGAGAGGGGGAATTCCTAGAGATTGTCCAAAATGGGTCCAATGGGGAAATGGTTTACGAGTATTAACTCAAGCCTATATTTATGAATTTTATTACCATTGGGGAAAACTTCTATTTCAGTTTGAATATGTGAGAGCCCAATCATTAAACTCATGTAAGAGGGTGGGTGTGAGAGTCACATCCCATAGTTATCAGAAAGCATGGGGAAGAAACAATCATCCTTGGGCAGAGTGAGCAGTCAATGGTAATGGGGAAAATAGAAGAAATATGTATGGGGGGTAGCAGGGATTTTTTGGACAAGGGGTGGGGACATGAAAATCAAGAGCAAACAAAGAAGAAGAGATTAGAGGAAAAAAAAATAAGGACAAGAAGATTCTAGAGCAAGCTAGAGTGTCTTGGAACATATTTGGAGATGGAAATTAAAGAGCCGCATTGTCAAGCTTGAAGAGTGAACTCCTAGGTGAGTTGCACTCTGTAAGCAAGTGTTTTTTGTTGTTTTTGTTAGTAGTTTTTCCTAGTAGTGAGTTCCTTTTTGTTCCCAATTGAGATATTCCTAGCTGCTTGTGCCAGAGAGACCCAGATAAATGAATGGGATGCCCTATGGACTAAGAGTAGTGACAAGGTACATTCCTTGCATTGGGAAGTTCAAGAGGAAGAGAAATGGAGAAAATTCGGGATAGCTATAAAAGAAATACAGTGGGTTTTGTGATATTGAGTTGTGAGGGGATTGAGAGAAGCACCCTTCTTTTGTGGATTCCTAGCCCCGAATCAAGGGTGATTTGTTGTTGAGAATTGGAACATCAAGTCTATGGATGGGTGGAATGTCCTTCCCAGACAGCTGGTTGCACAAAAATTTTACAAAAAATAAGTGTTTAACTATTTTGTTGAGTCATTTATGAGTTCATAGTTGTGCATTTACTCTATGAATGAGAATGGTTTTCATATGTTGTTATAGATGTTTTATCACTTGTATTGATGCTTGTTTAGAATGTTGTAGTTTCATATAATTATGGGTATAAGAAATTAGTTGAAATATGTGTTTAAATCATAGATGGTAAGCTATAGGATTTGATTAGCAAAAGAAAATTTCTTTTTTATGTGTTTTTCCGCAAGTAATGTTCCCTAGTTAAGTTAGGGATCGTTACATAATGGTATCAGAGCTCAAGATTCAACATTGAGCTTGTATGGGATAGGAGCCAGCATGAAGTGAGCAGATTCATAGTTGCAGATTTCATCCTGTAATATATTTGGGGGAAAATGGTAGACAAAAGTGAAATTCCCAAATTTACAAACAAATTTTGATATAAGTGCTTCAGAGAAAACAAGAAAGTGATTTATGGCGTTGATACGCAAGATGTAGAGTCGAAGTCTACCATGAAATTAGAATTCCTATGTGTTTCAGGGCAGATGTGAATTTTTCATATCGACAACCCAAATTTAATTCAACTGTGAAGATCCACAGCTGAGACTCAGTCATAGGAGGATCGAAGCATGACGTGAACATTTGGATAGGAACCTTTAATTTTCAACCATTGGATCCATCAGGAATGGAATTTGAGAGATCTATACCATTGGATTGCGGTGCGGTCATCAAAGTCTGGTGGTTGGAGTAGCCTCGGATGCCCGAGGTAGAAGCACTCTGATGGGGAAGGATCCGAAAGGTATCCTAGATCGTAGATCGGTGATAGCCGAGAATTAATATTAGTCATAGATTAACATGGGGTCTTTATTAAGAAAGAAAAAAAGGGTGAGTAACGTCACAGTGTCGTCATGCTAACAAGGAATTTCAGCGTAGTAGATAGTGTGCCTCCCGGGATGATGCGTGTTGAAATTTTTTTTGTCGACAGAGCGAGAGTGGGCCTAGTTGGGAGAAATAGCCCTTAGTTCGTCACCTTAAATCACGATCATTGAATTCGATACAATGCATAGATCTGAGTTTTCCATCGGAGGGGTGCTGATCAAAGTAACTTGTGGTCCCCGAGGAGACGCAGTCCGATGGAAGGAACTCCGAGAGAGAACAAGAGTTGTCGATCAATCGGAGAGTAACCTCGTTTGATGATAGTCGTTGGATATAAAGTGGCTCGACTTTGATGGGATGAACTATGAGGAATAATTTGGACGGTTGATCGGAGGGTGGTTGTGATGAAACGAAAACCATTGATTTGTCATGGGATCCATATAGTCGAGTAAGAAGAGGGTCAAAGGCATGTATGTTAATCATTGTGCAAGTTTGAGGATCTGGCACTATCAGATTCCTTGTTTATTTGACTCCGAGGATCGTTATATTCGATGAAGGGAGTGCCATCGGAGTAGGCTCATCGAAGTGGTATGAGTCACTAGAACGAGTGAACTCCGATGGGAGGGAATCCGAGGACGAATGAGGTTCATCGGTCAGGAAGACAAAAATATTTAATCTCAGTCATAGATCTCTGTGGGTACCACTTGATTTCCTAGCACAAGGTGGAGAAGGTGGGAGTTAATCATCGCACAAGTGAAGACTTCGAAGTAATCAGAGTCGTTGATTGACCAACTATGAGTACCATAATATATGGCGGAGAGTATATAGTTGGAGTATGCTAATCGAAGTGGAATATGACTCTAATGGAAAAAATCTCTGATGAAGAAGGAATACTCTGATTGAACCCGAGTCGTTGATTTGGAAGGTTTTTTATAGGGAGTTCGACAATGTTTGGATTGCAATTTTTGAGGATTTGTGTAGCTAGAATTTGAAACTTTTCGATGGAAGGATCTGAAGAAGAGTTTTGATAGACCTGCCAAGGTCCAACAACAACTTGGAAAGGACAAGAAGATCAACGATTGGGATTAATCATAATTTTGAGATCAATCATTTGGATCCAAGGATTGTTACAACAAAGATTTAGTAATTTTTTCCATAAACATTCCAATTTTTGAAGGTCTTCGTCTGGCATGGCATTTTTGAGGGATTAAATATTCCGTTAATCTTGACTTGTTAATAGATTCATAGATTCGGTCATCGATGGGTTTACTGTTGGTGTTTTATGGGCCCATGGTATTTTATGTGAGTCTTCGCATGGCTATATCCACTCCATGCATGTCTTTAACATGGCTATGCATGTCTTTGCATGGCTATCTCGATGCCATGCATGTCTTTGAATTGTAATCTAATTCCAGTAAAGGAATCAGGGTTGTAATTGATGAAGACTATTTAATGACTTGAGATGCTCCATTGTAAGTAGGCTTAAGGAGCTTCAAGTGGCCATTGATCGCTTGGCTTGGTGGTTTGGCCCAGGTTAATAGATATCTATTAGGTGATGGTTTTCCTGGTTAAGGGTTTCCAGGGTAAATATCTCACATCTATTTATATGCATGATTTCTTGTTGTGCTCTCTCTCTCTCTCTTTCTTAGTTTTTAACACTAAGCAATGTTTCTAGAAAATCAAATTTGTACGAAACTATGTGTCCTTCCAGGACACAGTTTCTTCTTCTAAAATGATAGAGCTTGGAGAGATATTTCTACCAAGCTAAATTGTTCATCAAAAGAAGCTTGTATGAAAGAGTTACAACCAAAACAGTCAAGGGTAAAATTTAGTACCATATTTCTTCTAGAGGGCATAACTGCTAACTCAATTGTCTGTTTGGGGCCCAGGAGTAGTCTATGGAAATATCATGGACTATAGAAGTCATCCATAGAGCCAAATTTGAGTTCTAGGTTTCTAAAAATATACTAGAAGAGAAAGAGCACACATGTAGCATGCAAGGTTAAAAAAGAGAAAATGGTCAAAACTTCTTAAGACCATAAATTTATGATTGGAACTTAGAATTGGGAAAATAAATAGACAATCGAAAGGTCTTGAAGAGGAGAATCCATCTATTGACCTAGAAAATTAATTTGACCATAAAATTTTACAGTGAACTCAAAAGAAGATGATCGGTGGCATTAAAGAGCATACATTTTTTTTATGAATTATTTCCAAATTGTGTATGTATGTATTCTCATCTAACAAAAATTATTTGCATGCACATTTTCTGGAGAATTAGAGGTTCATGGAATCAATTTGGTTTTTATATGAGAACCATAACAATGGAAGATTCCCAAGGGTCCTCTAGTCATGAAGATAAATTCAAAGATTTGCATGTCAGCATGGGGAATGCTGAGACAAAGTTTAATGGAATAAGAGATAGGAAATAACATGTAAGTATGAGGAGTCTGCATAGATAAGTTCAAAGGCATAGAGATGATAATGAAAGGATTATGAAGGCTCAGGAAGAGATACTTCAAAGTTTGAACATGTTGTAGAAGTAAGACAAGAAGGAATTTGGCACATATCCTGAAGCTAGTGCTAGAAAAGTGACAACATGCAAATCCCATAGAAGAAGAGATGGGCATGGGAATGATAGTCATTCAAGGAGTAAAAGTAAAAAATATCATTCTCCAGAGCAATCCACTAGAAGATATCATGCTAGTTCAGGTCCAGGGAGTATCCCAAGTGTGTCCCCCATTAGGAAACAAAGGAGAATGCCTGAGGGAAACATATTGTAAGGTGAACTTAGGAATATAAAGCCACCAAATTTCAATGGTGAGCATAGGAATGGGGAATATGTCAAACCCTGGATATTGGAAATGAAGAAATATTTTCAACTGCATGACTATCCCTCTAGGGTACAAACAAGAATTGCAACCTACCACTTGCAAGGGAATGAAACCTTGTGGTGGGATCAACTTAAGCAAGCCAAGAACCTTGATGAAAAAAGAGTCTCATGGAGGTATTTCAAAGGATATTTCCAAGAGAAATATTTTTCTGAGCATTACTATGAGAGGAAGATGAAAGAGTTCTTTTAACTCAAGTTGGGAAGCATGAAAATGAACAAATATGAGAAGAGATTCTTTAAATTGCTGAAGTATGTTGACTTCATAAAGGATGAAAATGTCAAAATCCAAAGGTTTCTTAGTGGGTTACCATCCTTCTACAGTGACAAGATACAATATGATAACCCCAAAATTTTTGGAGAGGCCATAAGGAGAGCGATATATCTCTGTGAGCAAAGAAGAGGGAGGCCAATATTTCAAAAGACTTGGAATGATAAGATGAAAGGAAAGAGGGAGAAAAAGTAGAAGGGTTCCAAGCCACCAATTTTAAAGAATAACTATCCAGCAAATCAGCAAGTCCAGTCAGTCCAAAATGAACCCAAGTTAGTAGATTATTTTGGAAAAAGGCCAAGGAAACAACCTATACGATGTTGGGGATGTGAGGGGAATCACGTGTATAAATATTTCCCTCACAAGGGAGAAAGAATGAGGACTTTCCACAACATTCAGGAGGCTGAAACTATGGAAGATATGGGAGGAAGCATTCCAAGTATTTATGCAACCTTGGACAACAAGAAAGAAGGGTCTCAATCCCCCATGAATGAAGTGGAAGGTAAGATTGATAACTAACCCATAGAAATTATAATTAATTTTGGAGTTAGCCATAGTTACATAAACTCTAAAATTATTGAAAGGTTTCACTTGCAAAGGAGTAAGCATAAAAAATCTTGGTTAGTTCATTTATCCATGGGGATAAGAGAAGGATCAACGAGTTGGTTAAATATTATCCAATAGACATGAATGGACTCAATACAAAGGTATATGTAAACATTATACCTTTGGGTTCATATGACTATCTAATTGGCATGGATTGGTTGGAAAAACACCATGTTGTCCTAGACTGTTACAACAAGACAATAACTTGTCTCAATGAGAAAGGGAAGAAAGGTAGGGTTCAAGGCATTCTGAGTGTTGTGGTTGTTAGAGAAATTTCAGCTATGCAACTGAAAAAGAGTTTCAGGAAAGGATGTCAAATTTTTGCAGCCCACATGAAAGAAATAGCTAGTGAAAAGGTGGTAAGTCTTGAAGACCATCCAATCTTAAAATATTTTGAAGATGTTTTTAAGGGCATTCCAGGATTTCCACCAAAGAGAGATATCAATTTCTCTATTGATTTGGTGCTAGGTGTTTCCCCAATGTCTAAGACACCCTACAAAATGGGCACACTAGAACTGACTGAGTTGCAAATGTAGCTTGAGCAACTTTTGAAAAATGGGTATATACGGCCAAGTGTGTCACCTTGGGGATCCCCAGTTCTCTTTATGAAAAATAAGGATGGAACCTTGAGTTTTTGTATTGATTTTAGACAACTGAATAAGGTCACTATAAAGAACAAATATCCTCTTCCAAGGATTGATGATTTATTTGATCAGTTGAAAGGTGCAAGAATTTTTCTCAAGATTGAATTGAGATCAGACTATCATCAAGTGAGGATAAAATAAGAAGATATAAGAAAAACAACATTCATAACAAGGTATGGGCATTATGAATTCATGGTAGTTCCATTCGGACTATCAAATGCCTCAAATTGTTTTATGTGTCTAATGAATGCAGTGTTTAGAGAGTACCTGGACAAGTCTGTAATTGTTTTCTTAGATGATATTCTCATCTACTCTAAGTCTGAAGAGGAGAACCTAAGAATGGTGCCAAATTTTTTGAGGGATAATAAATTGTATGCCAATCTAAGTAAGTGCATCTTTTATAAAAATAAGATCCATTACTTGGGGCATATTATTTTTTGTATATGGGATAACAATTGATCCCGAGAATATAGAGGCCATTAGAGGATGGTCAACGCTAAGAAATGTGACAGAGGTTAGATCATTTATGGGTCTTTCAGGTTATTACTGAAGATTCATAAAGGGGTTTTCAAATATTTCAAGCCCAATCACTTCATTGAAAAAGAAAGGAGAGAAATTTGAGTGGACTCCAAAATGTGAGGAGAGTTTCCAATAGTTCAAAATCATTTTTACAAGTGTTCCCATATTAAAGATTGTAGAACTGGATGAATATTTTTTGGTATGCTTGTATGTGTGCAAGGAAGGGTTTGGTGGAGTCCTCGGTCAAAAATATCATGTGGTACATTTTGAATCTAGAAAACTAAAGGAGCATGAGAGAAACTATGCTTCTCATGATCTGGAATTAGCATAAATTGTAAATGCATTAAAAATGTAGAGGAATTATCTCATGGGGAAAAGGTTTGAGATAATAACGTACCATTGTGGTCTGAAACATTTATTTGGACAACCAACACTAAATTCGAGGAATACTAGATGGATGGAATTTCTTAACGAGTATGACTTCGAAATCAAACGTATAAAGGGTAAACAAAATTAGGTGGTTGATGCACTCAACATAAAATCACATGAAGTGCATATTTCAGCCATCATCATGTACATGGTAGATTTTAAAGATAAAATTCTTGAAGCAACAAATCCAGATCAACTTTATTTACAAATAAAAGAAAACCTACAGGAAAGAAAATTACAGTAGAAATTTAAAAGTTACAAGTTGAAAGAGGATGGAATCCTCTTATACAAGGGAAAGGTGTATGTACCAAATTTCATGGAGCTAAAAAATATAGTGCTAAAAGAAATGCACAATGTGTCATATGTTGGACACCCGAGATATCAGAAATACATTACAACTATAAGGAGCCAATATTTTTTCCTGGGAATGAAGAAAGAAGTGGCTAACTACATAGCTCATTGTCTAGAGTGTCAAAAGGTGAAAACAAAGCACATACATACAGCGGGATTGCTACAAACATTTCCCATTCCATAATGGAAGTGGTTATAGTAGTGTTGACCTTTTTCTGGCTTAATACCTATCTTCCTCTTATTTCACTTCACTTAGAAATTGTTTGAGTCATGGCAGGTATACTTTCTTTCTAAAATAATTCTGCATTCTACAAAATGTACTTCCCTTCTCCATCGCATACAAAATGCACCAACACTTAACCATTTTCATGATATTTCACGGGTTCGCGGGTTGGCAAACTCGCGGGTTCATTTGTTTTTCATTGTAAATTTGTTATATCAACACTTAACCATTTTTCTTGATTTTCTTTACACCGCGGGTTCCCAGGTTCCTGGGCTTACGGACTCATCTTTTCATCTTTTCCACACCCTCCTCCCCACCACCCTGCCATTCTAAATCCTTTGTCAAATTTTTCAATATTTATTTAATGCTACTATTACAAAAAAGTAACTGCTAATTAAATTTTGAAAAGGTCGTTATTGATTGCATACTTCTCAAGATAATATCATTAAATGTGTATTAATTTCTCATCTAAAAGAACTCAAGTCATATTACTGAATAATTTTTTATTCCAATATTATAAAAGAGTTATACATAGAGTTCTCTAGCTACACTGTCGGGTTATTTATATGCATATATCATAGACATTAAATTTATCAATCCAGATGATCGTAAACTTGTGATGATGCTGGAAAAATATATACAGGAGTAGGAAACTAACTCTAAACTAAACAAACCGAATTCAAAAGTACCTTTTTTGACAAAACACTTCCAAGAATTAGAATTAAGTTTTCAAGTCCTATAACCAACTGTATTAACATTTAACTTAATGACTTATCCATTTCCTGTAGCTTAATCAAACTGAAATATAAAATGCAAGAATTAAAACTAGAGGATCTTATGTTGTGAGTTAGAGTTTCAAGGCATTTCAACTTCTACAAAATTCTCAATTTCGACAAACATTAAGATCTTTGATGCACACCACACTCGGTCATCGACACACTTGCAAAAATTAAACAGTCCTTAAAACCACACTTGCATAAAGGAAAGTATTCATTGCAAAAAGGAAAGAAAAAAATAAATAAAAGAAAATATACATCAATCAAATCTCCATCCTTTCATAGCAGGCCTACTCTATAGAATATAGCACTGAAACTAATCTACAACATAATTAAACAAATCTAATTGCAAATTACATGAATTATGAAACTACATCCTATAACAAAACAAGAATATAAAAACCATAAACTAAATCACATGAGAGATTATGAAATGTGTTCTATTCCATCATAGTTTGGATGTTTACTCCAAGAGTCCTCCCCTTGGAATGGAGGAGGCACTCCTATTTATACAAAGACTAAGATAACTAATGATGAATTCATATCCACAAATCTCTCCTAGATCCACAAATGTCTCATGTGGTTACAACCATGTGCTAACAACTAGCAAGTAATATCTCTAAACAAATATTTCTTAACCAATCTTCCATGATTCCTCTCCATCCAAGATGCTTGAGTATTCTCCCAAATATTCATCAAATATTCAAGGTCTTGAAGAGGAAATTCGAATTTGAGGCTAGGTGGTAAAATATGACTTTGTTGGAGTCTTCAAATATACGTGTAAACATCATGGAACTCATACAACTTTGATATATAAGTGAAACCATGTTATTTTTCTAATATTTAATCATAAATTCACTCAAAGTACTAAAATAAATACTTTGGAAAATAATAAGTCTAAACCCATATGCAATCATGAAAATGGTCTTAATGTAAGGTTATGGGAAGTGGAATATGGTTAAAAATGAAGTGAAAGGTTGGTAAAAAGGTGGTATTTTGGTGACCCAACATACACTGATATGGCCATGAGAAATTCATAGTTATGTGGGGATATGTTGAACTTGTTCGCAAGATAAGACTACAATTTTCATTGGTCAAGATATTATTGGTATTTCACAGCATTTCCCTTACCAGAAATAAATCAAAATAAGTCTGGGACGTCAGGTATCGCTCTAGTTGGTTGTGTTCCAGAAGTTTTTGATTGCAAAGACCTAGTCTCTTGGTGCGTCAATAAATTTATTCAAAATCGAAGAGCAATTCTTTGCACAACAGATCCCATATCTCTCTAGTTCCATCAACTTTTAGGAAGATGTTGAAATTACCAAAGTCGATTGTTACATTTAAAGGAGACAAAGCTAGAAAATTCCTTAAGGAAGATAATAATGGATTAGAGTTTCTTCAAGAATATTTAGAATACCCCTCAATAATGCCCGAAGATATATCCAGAATTCAGGTCATTTATTGAAAAATACTTACCGAGAAGTAGCATGGTTGTTTTCTAGAATTATAATATAAGAGTCTACAGAAACCATTCATCGGTTGGCTCTGTATATTTATATTTTACAATTCATTAAGAATAGATTTTCGATTGGGGTAAAATCATTTCTATTGAAATTTATTCGCAATTATCAAGATTTAAAGAAACTAAGAAGTTGTACATGGTTTCTTACTTAATTTTCTCCATTACTTACTGTCATACTTTCAAAGAGTTGAATATTGGGAAAATGGCAAATTGTAATGTTGATTGTGTAACAATTTGGTATCAGGCCCTATGGAGGAAAAATGCTACTCATTTCTTTTATGAAGTATACAATGAATTTTTGTCTTTTTTTAAGAAGCTTATGTTTGGGGAGAATACATCCAGGTTGTCATAGGAAGCATTATATTTTCTAGATAAAAAGGGGACTAGGGAAAAAACAGACAAATACAATATTATAAGGATTTTTTACTCTCATTAAAACCCCCTATATCTTCCTTTCTATGTTTCATATAAATTATTTATTGTAGAAGTGGCACGACAATATAAATCCTAGTTGCATCTATTTTATGAGAAAAAGAAGAAACCGTTTATCTCATTACCTTGGAAGGTCAGTGAAATATTTCTAAGAGGACACACAAAAATTGATGAATATGCTACACAATTCAATCAATATAATATGAAATTTGAAAAAGAGATTAAGGTTTTTGACCCTAGTCATCATTTTCATGATCACATGGTATCTGTGGGATTCAGTAACACACTTATAAATACTTTTATATTTGGAGAAGAATAAGGAGATAACCATGATCCTCTGGCTGAATGCATTGAAAAGAAAGCATCCGACATTGAAACTATCATAAGTACCACAGAACAATATAAGCAAAAAAGAAAAACCCCTAATGAAAGGAACACCCAATTTCCTATTGTTTTTCAAAAGAGAACAAAATCCAGAAAGAATTATCAGTCTACAACATTTCAAGAGAGAAGGTCTTCAATGAATAACTCAGATGATGGAGGTGATAAAAACCCTCCTCAACAAAATTTGGAAAAATATCACAAGTTGCAAGTAAAAAGAAAAAGGACCAATTCCCAGCAAGAAATTGAAGAAAACATACTTGAAAGCAAAATTCACCTTGAATATATGGACCT